>JAIFZK010000096.1:467500-592500 GCA_027481765.1 Tenualosa thibaudeaui
GGAGGAGGGTTATCTGCGGGTACACAGTTTTAGCCTGGCTCTACTTTCTTTAGGGTAGAAAAATCAGATCAATCAAATCTCCATGAAACTTCTGTGGATGACTAATTAGTTTGAGACAAGACATTTACTGTAATTGTAATACAAAATACTGTAATTGTAATACAAAATGTATGTCTTCATATGGAAATGAGGCATTATATCATCAATTATGTGCCAATTTACGTATATTTCAGAAATCTGAAGTCAAATGAAAAATAACAAATTAGAGTTGAATGTATTTGAAAGGGGATGTAGGTTATCACTTGGCATCACGCCATAAAGGCCATAAGGTTGTAAACGGCCTTTAAAATGAATAAAATGTTGCAACCACTCAGTAAAAATCTTAAAAAAGTGATAGGTTCACTACATGTGTTTGCAACTGAGGTTGAGAAATAAAGGGAATAATCCAAGTATCTCGCTGTAAATACACGTTGTCAAGAAAATAGACAACATGCATTTGAATTAGACAACTGTACATTCACACCAACAGGTACAAAAGCTGTAAAATGACGTTTTTAACTTCTTTTAGTTGCTCTAGTCACCCAAGTTTGCGGCAAACAAAACAGGCAAAAATATTCTATATTCTTATTCTAATATATATTCATATTCTAATACTGACTTTTCCTCAAGTTTGTCCCAGAACTTTTTCTAGATCTTTTTCATAAAATTAGTCCTAGTTTTTTTGCCCCCCACCCCCGCAAAAAAAGCCATATGAAATCTAGATAAACAAACATGCATATGGACATAATTTAGCACACTATATTCACACTATATGCATTTGAGTCCATGTGCTTCTCATACTAAATCCCTCTTTCCAAATAATTTACAGTTTGTGAAATTTGTTTAAAGCTTAATGTATAAGTAACCTATCCATCTAATTCAAAATATAACACCTGCTGCCAAATAACACTAAAGTTTGGCCAACGAATGAAGTGTTATTTTTCATGCATACATGCCAACAGAGGATTTCCCCATATTTATAATGACATTTCAAAGGCATAAGTTTATCCACATTGTGTCAAAGAATAAACCACTCCAAAACTCAAAGACCTGATTGAAATAATCAAGAACATCTGTCAGATGGAGAAAAAAGTTGTAAGGCCTTGCAGGATGCACAACGATTTTTTTTTTCTTTTTTTATGACAACCTCAGTCTGGAAGCTGTCCAATATTACCAAAACCTGAACAAGGGCCAAGGCCCCCCTTTTTGTAAGGGCCAAAGCCCACGCATTCTTTATCTTGGCAATTATTCTTTAATGATTTATTCCTTAAATTTTTCCAGACTTTCTTTTAGACTTGCACGCACCTGGCTTGAAAAAAGTGAGCAGCTTCAGGATCATCCTCAACAAATGCACACCAACTACGAAGAGTTGCCAGCCCAAATTGCCAGTGTTTTTTATCTGCATTAATCAAACAGGAGGTATTGTTTTGATGTCTCTGATTAGCCAGAGCTGTATGATACTGTACACCCGGCTGAACACTTGAGCGTCTCATAGGAAATTGTTTGCATGTGTTTTGACTGCATGCCATTGTTTTCCCTCTGTTGAGAGAGACACCCATGTGGATGCAGACATATTTCAGTCATATCTGGTTTGCAGCATAATAACATTACAACGTAAGACACTTTGTTGTCTGTACCATTCCAAGCTAGTGTGCCAAATATGCACTTTAAACCAGCTTTACGTAAATGAGTAATAATGACCAAAATGGGAGAATAGAGCCTTGCTGCGCTCTCTTTTATTTAGAAGAGTAGTGCCAGTCTAAATTGGACATCACATAAAAACTAAGTGAGAAAGGCAATAAAACGTAATGTCACATCGTTCGCTGTAGTTTTAAACTTTTATAGCTTTAATAATTTGTGTTACTACTTTCTGAGGTTTTTATGTTTCCAGTTTCACAGACATTATCATACTTACATAACGCAATGTGCAGATTGAGAGATAAAAGTGTGTTCTGCACTCTACTCACCAACGGCCTCCTCAGGGGTCCAGTACCCTGAGGAGTCACACGCATGAGGAGACGAGGCTTCATAGGCATGCTGATGGAGGACCGCATCCTCATCACAGCTCTGGCAGTTCACATCGCCCTCACTGTATAGACAGGGTCCAGGAAAGAAAGAGAGACATAGGAAGAGAATGAGAGAGAGAAAAAGAGAGAGAGAGAGAGAGACTAGAGGGTCAGATGAGTTTATATTTTTACTTTTAATAGTCTTATTACTTTCATTGTCTTGTTCTTGTCTTGCTCCTCTGAGAGTATCATTATACACACAACACACACATGTGCAAACACACCACGCATGCGTCACACACACGCACACAAACTCATCATTGCTAGGGTGTACCTCTGATAAAGTGGTCCACTGATTGGAGACAACCAATGGATTGTGACTGAGTCTGCAGTCTGGCCAACCACCATTGGAGCAAGAGGAACAGGGGCGGGTTTTCGGTCCTCAACCCAGCTGTGGTAGACTAGATCTACATAGCAGTGCATCCTAGCCACTTGATTGGGCGTGAAATGATTGGTGCAGTCATCATCTGCAAAATATAACAAAGCTAAGCTGTAGCTGTGGCTAATTAAATATAACTATATGTGTACTTGGGATTAAATTATTAATTGAATGAATGTATTATTTTTATTTATTTATCTAAGACTCATCATTAAACATTTCTGTCCAGTAATTTCCGAAATATAAGCCGTGCCATGCATAAACCGTAGGACAGTGTTTTAGGCAAATTTTAAAAACAAGCTGTTCATTAACTGAACCCATGTATTCACCAGGATTTATTAAACATTACTTACAGGATATTAAAGCATAATCAGATCGTGCTGTACTGAGAAAGTAGATTGAGGATAAGAACAGCATCCCGATGTATAGGGAGTGCTATGTGCTAACCTCATAGCTGAAGATATTTTGCAAAATGAATGCTTTAACTCTGGGTTACAGTTGTACAATTACAGTATTTACAACTGTGGTCCAGAAATGTTGCTAGTCAGTAAGTCCTTTGTCCATTCCATAAGAATGCTGAGTGATGCTGGTTACCTGTGTAGCTCATATAGTTGTTGTACGGTGTGTTGTAATAGTGGGTCAACCCACAGGTGTCATTGACGGGGTCAGGGTCACGGCAAGCCTTGGACTTGGGGGTGGGTGCTGTGTCAGCACACAGGTCACCCGTCTCCATGGATGCCTCGGTCTCTTGGCAGGGATCATCACATGACTCCCGCTCGCTGACACCTTTGAAGACATGGTACAGCCCGAAGATGTGTCCAAGTTCATGGATCATGGTGTTGTTGTGTCCCACAGCACCATAGTAAGAGGGGTTTAGGATCATGCCACCTAGAACAGGAACAGGGACCATTCTGACATCATCATCCATTATCAATACTTTTTGTGGTCCTCGGGACTTCCAGGATCTTACCTGCCCCACCATGTCAAAGCAGTTTACACAGCTTTATGGAAAGCTGTACAAAAATAGAGTTTAAATAAAAGTATCTCAAATGTGTCAAAGGAGTACAGAAAAACCACATGGTCACGTTTCACAGGTAATGTAGTAACACACAACAAATAATACCAACTGTTTGGTTTTTAAGTTGTTGTCATAAGCTTTAGCTGAAAGCTGTTTTAAATAACATACTTAAGCTTATGAGATTGTTGCATAATAATACTCACGCATTGGGTTTTATAAGCACATAATGTAGTGAAAAACTCAAACGATGTGACATTTATAACCACTTAAAATCCAAGGAAATACTTAGCCATTTAAAACACAGCAGGTAAGGAATTGTTTAACATTGTTTGAATCCCCGAAAATCAATTTACTTGTATTTGCATCATTTCTTTGAAGTAATTTATGGAATATGGACGCAGTTGTTATTACTCTTTGTTAGCTTTAAAAGGGAAAATAAAAAGGGGGCTATTTGTTCTCTAATTAAAAACACTGCTTTGGCCGGTTTGTGAGATTATCTTCTGAACTATTCCAGAGACATTTGCTCAAGACACAAGCTTTCATCAGCCACTGATAGGATGGCTGGGTAGTGTGGAAAAAAAAGGGGCCGGGAAGAAAACACCCATCCTCCTCTAAAATTCCCTCTCTGAAATAAGAGCCTGAACAGAAAAATGAGAGACAGCCTGGCTAAGCATGCCTGTTAGATGCAGATCATTTGCCATCAAACTTCCAGGTCAACTCTCCATTACTGTGATCAGATTTCATTTCAATTGCTCAGGGCATTAACTTGAATTTGTCCCCAGGCACGAAACATGGAGGCACTTTCACAAATAATCTGGTGATTTATCTGGAATCAAAGTAGAGCCCTGTTTTGCCAAAGCCCACACCGTAAACTTTACCCTGCCAATTTATGGGAAACTAATCTCTCCATTTAACCTTCATGTAGGTCCACTGAACATTTGTGGGCAGAAAGTATGTTGCAATGATGTCTGTGGAGGTTTGTCCCTGACATGACAGTATATCAAATACAGAGGCAAAACTATCTAGCTCTTCTAAAAAATAGCTCTTCTGACTATGCATCATATTCATGTTCCTGAGGCACTTTTTTTTCTAAAACCGTAAAAATAACAAAATACGAGTCTCTATCCATGCAGTTTCCTCCTGCATTAAGGACAGCTAGGAAGAGGCTATGCCATTCCTGTACACAGCTGTCTTTCTTTCTCTCGCTCACCAGATTACTGATGATGAGCAGGGAGAGAAAGCACAGTGGAACTCTGCACCAGATTACTGATGATAAGCTGAGAGACAGCACTGTGGAACTCTGCCCCTAGTCTTTAGGATCAGCGTGTTAATGTAGTTCTGCTCTGGGAAGGAAGACACAAAGATCGGTGCAGGAATGCAGGTAGTCTCTAGGGCCTCAGAATGAATGTGCCAGGAGGGGCATATGAGCTTGAAGGGCAGCACCAGATACGGTATCTCTCTTACTTCAAAATGCACACGTTTCCTCCATCACACACACTCACTCACTCACACACACACACACACACACACACACACATCCATCCACCCATGCACACACACACACATTCATATTCTGCATTTCTCTCTCTCTGTCTTTATTGTCCATCTGTGTACCATGTTTCTGCTCCCCCACCCCCTCCAAAACCATCACATTACAGAGGTGAGCAAATTGCCCACCATTCAATCAACAGCCTTTTACATTTCAGACTTCTAATTGAAAGCCAGTCCTTGTTATGTAGGCTTAACCAATGAACATCTTGCTGATTCAGTAAAAGTTTTGCACAGGAAACAAATCTCCGTTTTTAAAGGAGATTGGCCTGCGCGCCACTATTCTTTTTTTTAATGAGCTCTACAACACAGCAATAATGAAGACTATAAAATCAGCTGGCAGGTGAGCCTGGATGGCAACAGGGCTTCACCCTGCCTTTGTTTTTGTTTGGTTGTTGTGTGGGGTTTCTTTCATTCTTTCACCCATTCTGTTACACTGGAAAGGCTTAATGATCAGGGAGGCAATCTACAGGGAAATCTATGCTTATATCCAAGATTACAGCTCATTAATCCCGTAACGGAAAACACAGGAGAAAAAAGGAACAAATGGAGGGAATAGGAGAAAAAAGGGGGTTGTGGGAGGCCAACAGAAAGCTATTTTAGTGCCTATTTATGATTCACAAAGTGAATGCGGGGTCAGCCTGGGTCAGGTTCTCGGGGGAGCCCCTAAATATACTGTGTACATGATCTCTATCCCAACAACAGCTCCCCACACGCATGCCACTTCTTTAGCAGTGGTAGTCGTCTACACAAGTGCATGCAAACGATAATTTTTCAGTGTCTTTTAGAACAGAAATAGTCAACCTCCATTCATAAAAAAGGAAGGTTTGCCAGAGAGGCGGTTCAAAGTCAACTGCAAAAGTCCTCAGTAGACTACTTCCTCATTTATTTTAGCATATTATTTCCATTCACTATGATATTTTTGAACAATATCAATTCATTTTCTTAACAGTGACTAGTATAGAGTAACTATAAAGTACAAGGTATGTTTCCCTTATCTTAGTGTATGGGCCCAGTGTGTAAGACTACCGTAAGCTAGTGGGAGACCAGCAACCAGCTTACCCTGATGGGTGAGGGCCTCCTTCGCCCAGGGCCAGGTGGCTGCCCCAGCCAGCTCCTCGCGGGCCGAGTTATTGGCGAAGAAGACGTTGAGTGTGTTGAAGCTGTTCAGATGAAGCAGGTCTCTCAGCTCCCTGACACTCAGGTACGCCCTGCAGTGGAAACATATTTAGTTGTAACACAAACAACCTGCTATGGAAAAACTGGGGACTTTGAGGAGTGGAGGTGGGGTTGTGGGTGCACAACCAAGGGCTCTGTGCCGAGTCCGCTCTTGCTTGCCATATGAATTCTTTGGGGCCTATCTGGATTATGTTTCAGGTAGCACATGGCATCTGTCAGCACGTCAAAATCATCGCCACGTAGATATGCTTGATGTGCATGTAAAACTGGGGTTGCCTTCGTATGTAAATTTATGCTGTGATGTCATTTGCCCATTCCCATTTACAAGCCCATATTATGTGTTAAAGAGTTTAACATCTCTGGATTTTCTCTCCTGCCGCAGTGTATGTTTGCTATTTAATGTTGCTGGTATGTGCCGCAGTGTATGTTTGCTATTTAATGTTGCTGGTATCTGCCAAAACTCTGCAGCAAGATAATGGCCATTCCTTTGGATCATGTGTGTCTGGTTACTTACTTCTCTGACATAAGCAGTTCAGATTTAATGACTACCAAGGAAGCGATGTAGTGTTTTAAGAGTGAATAAATTCAAGACATCGTCTTCTTTATTTCCTTTTCAGCAATTATCGGCAACAGTAGTTTTTTGACATTTTATCAAGGAGAATGGAGAAAAGATTACCAGATTGTCTTCTGATCTGATGCATTTTCCAGGGATAGACAGATCCTGTCACTACAATGATTGTGATACCCACAGAAATAAGTCACAACAAATTGAATTCACCCGTTTATCTCAGAGAACCTATCATTTTACAGATGGTCTATATATAAGTATTCACTGTAATGACCAGGGTCATTTGCAAAGTGAAATAACAAGACTGTGAATTAGACTTGATAGACTAGACTTGATCTGCAACCAAAACCAACTCTACACAGAACTACAACCATTTGATAACACTAGGGTGCACACCAGTACGCGGTAGCCTGTGCAAAAGACCATTCAACACGAATTGTAAAATGGTACCAAGAAAAGTTTGCAAGATGAAGAAGCTTTTAAAAAGTTGTTAAATAAGGCCATCAGAAACCACACTGGGGCAATGGTTTTGGCAGAGGTGTAACTGTTTCCAGCACCCTCAGAAACTACACACCGCAGCATACAAACAAACAAATTCCCACACAGCACCAAAAGTGGCCAAATCTACTGATGAGAACTACATGATGATTTTCTTGTGAAAGAGTGAAGAACAAAACAAACAGACATCCCCAAACAAAGTGAGGAAACAACCCTCCCAAGGAAAACCCTCATCTCAACTTACTTTGGAAGTATTTACTCTCCAACTCTTACTTGCATAATTCTTAAGGTGCATAATTGTTTGAATTGGTGGTGGTACATGGAACCACATCCCCTCCACGGTCTCCCCCCGTCTCCTGGCACCCAGCTGTGACAAACTGCCATGGAGAAGCTTTGATGTGAAAAGTTAACTTGTTTTCTTACTGGGATGTGTCAGAAGCCATTTTTTCACTCTGGCTTCCATACTGTAAAGCCTTTGCACCACCTATCACTGTCCTGTTCGCTTGCAGAGGTCTGGATCTTAATGCCCCTTGTTTTTCAAGCATGCCAAAGGGTCTAGCCCATTAGGAGAACCACCTACTGTTTCTTGGATGACATCCAGTAAGTCTTGACCAGAGTGTAGCCTTTCTTCAGTCTGTTGTTTATGCAATGAGTGGGAGGCTGAGCCAATTAGCTCACACATTCCAGGCCTCTCAGTTTTATACAAGGGGTTAACCATTTTAGAGGAGACAAAAACTGTCACCTAATACTGCAAACATCTCAAAGTGTCATTTAAAGTAATTCACCTTTCAACTGTTTTTTTCTGAAGAGGCAGTATGCAAGTGTTTATGGTCCAAGCAATGCTTAATGGCTAAAAAGAACTCCCATAATGTGGTTCTTTCAAAGAGCATTTTACCATTGCAGAGCTAATTTCTAACATCACTGACCTATACTCTCAACTCCACAGTCTGTAGAAGCTCTTTGCTAACTATAACTAAAGATTTACAATAAAATAGTTTTATACAGTTTCACTACAGAAACAGTTCTACAGTAGTTAAGTAGCTCTGCAAAACACTTTTCATTCATTCATGAGCTAAAAAACAACACATTTCAGACCTTACATGCAACTCTGCTTTTCTTTTTGGCTCTGAGAGATTCAATTGAAGGTCAAGATGCCAACACAAATAATATTTTCACTGGCTTAAAAGATCACTATTTTTAAAGAAATAGTATTCAACCTGAAGCCTTACATAAACAAATGCTCCCGCCTTGCAGGAACATTAGTGGTTAACTAATAACTGAGAACTGTTTGTCAAGTCTGACAGACCTCTTCAAACACGTCTCCAATTCAGTTCAACCAGAACAAATTTCAGGACAAGTAGATGAATTACATCATGAATAAAAATCTCATGCTGTCTTTTTTTCTGCACTGAAACATCTTAAGAAATAAAGCTTTGCCAATCTGTTTCTCTGCACCCTGATTCAAATGGTCAATTGAGAAAAAAAAAACACAAATTAAGATGAAGAAAACACCTGCTTGTCATGTTCAGTAACTTCTCAAGATAAGAAACACCTGATTTTAAGTATATTATATGAATACTAGATCAAAAGAAGGGCCATTTGGATAGACTTAATATCACTCTTTGACCACTCATTTCTTAGCAATCTGCTCGAGCAGTTCAGAGACCATCCCAGTATTTTGTCTGAAAACACGTAAATAACGAGAGACCAAAAGCCCTTTCCATGACAGTGGAGATTGAGATTTATCAATAACATGTAATTGTGGTTGCATTCCTCTTCACGAAATAAATTCATTACCAGAGACTAGCCAATTTCTCAGCTAAGGAAGCCATCAGCATTGAGGCAAAGAGTTGACTCTGAACCACACATGGCTGACAGGGCATGACAGGGTCCATGTTACACACACATACACACACACACATACAGTGTCATGACAATGTGGCAACATTATACAGCATATCCAACATGCCATGTCAGCCTTTCTCTGTGACTCGCACTAAGTGAAAGCACTGTCACTGACTTCAGTTGGATCTTTCTTCTTGTTCCACGTTTTCTTTTTTTTTCCATGGCCAAAACTCTCCATGTACCTGGTGATTCCCTGAGCGCCATTTCTCTTTGCTTAAGCAACAAATTTGTGGAGTGACAGCCACTGGCAAGGGACTGTGTTGCACTGGCCGGCAGAACATACCTGGACTATAACTCACACCAAAAAATACTAAAATCCCAGACCTCGACATAAAAAGCGCGCTATACAATTGCCATCAAAATGTCATCCCCGCATTAATTCTCTTCAGCCGCTGGATTACTCTTCACCCATCCAGGCTTCACAGGAAAGACCTCTTTAAATCGGCACACTCAGGGGACTTGTGCGAATCTTCCCAGAGTTGACATTAACAGGAGGAATATCTGTTTGTTAACTAAGTGGCAATGTCAAAAATTGCCAGATCGGACAGGGGCCGGATGTGGTCCAGGTCTTGAACTTTCTTGCCACAAGTAAAAAAATAAAAGGTGTGTATCTGAGCTAACACTCTGGGCTGTTGCTACTGAGCATGGTCAGGTTTAACCTCCTGCACGTCAGCGCTTCGGACCACCAACACTTACATGTGAGGTAAATGTATGAACACATGGTAAAAACATGCAATCCCCATTGGACCCTTCCATGAACACACATGCTAACCTAGACTATGCATGCACGCATGCATGCACTCACAAACACACCCACACACACACAAACACACTAAAATATGAATACATTAAGAAACAGACAGACGACACATAAGTTCAGGCTTTAGCTAATGTGCAAGCACACAAACACCACACATGCACATGCGCATGCACACCTACAGACAGAGGAGTGCGGACCGTGCGAAACCTGAGGTTTGGCCACGGGTCTTCTGTTGTCCTCTTTAAAGACCTCACAGTGAAAAACAACTGAAAGCAAACTCTTGAATGTTTTTCAGACAGCCATCCAAATATATCATCAGGGCCCCATTGGTCTCTGTGGGAATAGCTCGGGAACAGATAGAGAACTTCAAAGGTAGGAGGATTCCTCTCCTGAAGTCCTTGCCTGGCCATAAAATGCACACACCTGGTCGAGGGGAAAGCCGCAGTGGCAGAAGGGGAGCTGGCACTGCAACCTCGCGGTCGACGTGCGGAGAGCCCGGTCATTGTGATTTACGGCACCCCTGTCAAGTCAGCTATGAGGGAGCTGGCTTCACGTTGTGAATGGAGTACCTGTGGCAGGGGTGACTGTGAAAGTGGGTAGGCCATAAAGCCAGCGTACTGTGAGGCACTATAGATGCAACGGCCATCCATTTAAAATCTCTGCCACAGGACACTGATGACAGAAAAATAAAATGAGATAAAGTGTGGTCCTTGAGACAAGTACAATTTTGAGTCACTGACTTTCTGGATATTAATCTCTTTAATAATACAACAATCAATAATAAACAATCATAGTAATTATATAATAATATGATTTCGAACACTGACTAATTCAGGATTTCAGTTCTAAGTTCTAGAAAATTCTATGTATATTTAAGTTTTGTCTGTGTTGAAAAATAAATAAGATGGAAATAGCCTGAATATAGGTTACTTTATTTACTATCAATGTGCTCTTTTTATAAACTGTCCTCACAAATATCATTGCATTTTTGTGACATTTTTCTTGATGCATATCACATCTGGGAAATACATTGAAGTTCAGTAAAGCTTTTTTTTTTCTTTGCATAGACAACAGCTTATGCATTCCTACCTACGTATGCACAGCCGAGAAAGAAAGACATCATGGCACAACATCACACAGTCAAACGGAAAGCCAAATCAACTCGCCTGTCACAATGAATTGAGCTGAGCCTTCTGGTTTTGTTGTTTAGTCACTTAAAGTGTATACTTTGGCTGCTCTCTGCATCCCAGCTTTGCATGCTTTGAAAAAAAAAAAAAGTGTTCCAGAATTTCATCTAATATGTCTTGCATGTTGCGTAATGCACAGCATTCTTACAAATGGCATCATTCCCCCCCTAATTTACATCTAAGTCAGGGTTGCATGAAGTGCTATAGTAGTCCTATTAGAACACTCTCAATCACTCTGCACTTGGTCTCCTATCAACAGCTAAAAACATTCAGCAGTCAGCTCTGGCTGAGAACCGGGCTGGCACGCTTGCCAGCTTTATTCCCTGTGGCCTGTGGTTTTAATGTGTTTAATAGCTAGATTCAAGCATTTATTAATGTGGAACTAAAACTGGAAGCCGACAGACAGAGGGAAATTACGTAGCTTCATGAGGATGTTTCAACAGAGGGACTAAAAAATATGTCTGTCTTGTCAGCATGTGTTATCTTTCATCCTTGGCATAGTGTTCACATTTATTTATGGAGAATTAATTGGACACCAAAAGTGATTCAGGATGTGCACATCCAAATAGATGCCAGACAAAAAAAACACAAAAGCAAAAGAAGAGAATGTCTGCACACTGTAGCTCCCTATTATCTTGGGGAATGAACTGGATGCTACATGAAATGTATTGCATTATTGTGTTTCAACAATAATGTTCATTAACCTCCATAAAACTTACTAAACACACAAACACACACACATAGCACACATGTGCATGTGAAATGTGAGATGTGAAGATGGACTATCATACATGTTTATAAGTTTACACGTGCAATTCCATGGCAATTAAAACATGACACCGTATGTCATAACAGCCTGAGCATGGCATTCTACCTGTTGCATGTGCCATGATGACCATTTTTAGATGAGGAGAGTCCTGAACTCCGAAGGACGTAGCTAACATGATTCAGATTCCCGGTTGGCTGATTCATGCCAATTAAGTCTTTTTACTGTATGTCTTCCTTACACGTACAGACACCTGCTATACTACTGAATTGACACAGCTGCACACAGCATTTTATCTATGGTGTAGATTTCCTTTTACGCCTTTCCATTCCATCCTGTAGGTTTTTACCAGAGAATGGACATTTAAGACTTGCCAACAGCAGTCTTTATTAGCTACGCCCATCGATTCTCAATTACTGCTGAAGTAAGTTTCTATGTATTATTCACTTATTAGTTTCTGGATAAATGGTGTAAGTATTCACACAGAACTCTGATAAACCTGACACAGCTGATAGATCTAGACCTTTAGACATTATGATTACTGTATAGAATGTACTATATGACTCATTAGAAGCATGATAGAGGAGGTGAGCTCTGAGATTGGCATTTACCATAACTGGACCAATATCATTTGTGGAAGGAAAAAAACATTCTCACCTGTGTGAGGACTCGGGGTCAAAACATGTCTTGGTGACATCGGTGACGTCTGGGTCACAGCAATCCCCATCATCGTACTCGTTGTCAACGGTGTTACATTCTGGGTTGCACTCCCCATCCCGCCGTCTCCAGGGGTAACAGGGCCCCTGGCGCAGGCAGTCACCGCCATCATGGCCAGTCAGTGGGTGGTCGCACTCGGGGTCACAGTGCTTGTTCCCAATCTTGGCGTTTAGGCAGTTGCCCAGGATGAAGCGGCGACGCAGGGAGGAGTTGCGCACCACGTGCACGCTGAGCTCCAGGGTCAGGTTGTAGGGCCGGAAGGCCTCCACCAGGGCCTGGTGCTGTCGCTGGATTTGGGTGTCGGACACAGTGGGGTGGCCGCTATCATCATCGCACACGTTGACCACTCGGTAACGGATGTGCTTCTCCGTGCGCAGCTGCCAGTGCTTGCCGTAGCTCAGGACGATGTCCTTGTTGTCGCAGACAGTCAGGCCACAGGGCGGGGGCAGGAAGGGCGAGATGAGCTCGCGCTCTGGAACAGGAGTGGCCAGCATGGCCGGGTAGTGCCCGTCCCTATAGGGCAACCACCACTGCTCAGCATGCGTGAAGTCTGCCCAGGTGGCGAGCAGCGGGCTCTCCCTCTCCTTCTGGCCGTGTCTGCCAACATGCAGCGTTTCCTGAGCACGCGGTTGACCCCACAGGCGCACGCCACCCAAATGCCCCCGGAAACTATGCCTGGAATCTGTCTGGTCCCCGCCCAGGAAGAACATTCGACAGGTCCTCATGAAAGGACTGTACAGCGCGCCAGTCTGATGGTGGCTTTCTCCGACCTTTGCTCCATCCACGTACAGGGCCATCTTGTTGCCATCGTAGGTGGCTAACAAATGACTCCAGATGTTCGGACGATAGGGCTGGTGGCCTCGGATTGTGGTGGCTCTGGGGCTGCGGTCCGTCCGCAGGGTAAAGAAATACCTGCCATCTTTTCTCCCTGCTGGCTCAGATGTCTGAATACCAACTGACCACCCTTTCTCATTCAGAGGGTGAGAACAGTTGTCAAACACTCCTAAAAAGGAAACAAAACATATTTCTGTAAGAGGAAGGAATAAATCACCAAAATTGAAAGCCATTGAATGGCAAACGTTTTGTAATTGGAATTCAATTACCCAAAGAGTTTAGGAGTTTGAGCTATTCCCATTAAACAAAGCCACCGATAGTCCCAGCTGCTTTTCAAAATGGGCGGTCACATCTGGACGCCAGATGTTTTGAGGCAGGCAGGACAGAGAAAGGTCAGGGAACCCCTTCACCCTCCCCATGTGCACATGCATGCACACACACACACACACACACACACACACACACACACACAAACACAGACACATGGGCATGCACAACAGTCACAACACATGGGTTTGCTTTCAATCATGTCTATCTCTCCTGGAAGAGGGAGTAGTGGGTACCGTTCAGTAAACTATTTTGGTGGTTTGGCTTCAAAGTGTTGTCCCAGGGATGCTGGTCTGTGCAAAGTCTGCACTGTAATAACATGGTCATAAAGAGCTTAGAGAACAGGCAGTCAGACCATCACTGAAGATAATCATATTTATACAAGTTGACAGAAGCTTAACGTAAATAGTGATTGAGATGGAGGGAAACTGATCATAATGTTGAACAGCAAATCCAATATGTGCTTTGAAGTTGTTTCAAACCAATGGACTGAATTTCCTTCTGGGGTGGGTGGTGCCACAGGTGTACATATTTATGCATTGTGATGTAAGTTCTTGATACACAAAATATTTAGGTTTTTCAAAACTGTGAAGTGTCATGCTTCTGGCTTGATTATTTCCAGTAAAACCCTTTGATCTGATCACAGAACCTGCCTATCTTGGCTAAATCTGTAAGTATTCAGTATTAGTTTTCTGCATCTGCAAAAAGTCATCAAAATCTGTCTGAAGACTGGCGGCCATTTAAGGATATTCTTATTTGAGCCAGATTTGAAATGAATCAGCACATCATGGTACTGGACAAAGAGGAATTGTACTAAAAGATGAAACACATGAATCCATCACAACTGCAGAACATTTTCTAATCATCTCTAACAAAGCACATTTGAGGACACAATCAACATTCCCACTGACAGAATATGGTGGTTCAGTCCGTACTCAAAGGCCCACCAAACTGTTCTTGTGCAACTGATCGGGATGAACGGGCTTTAATCGAGCATTCCAGTAGTGTGGAACAGACATTAACCATGCACTCTACAGGGTCTCAGGGGGAGGAATACCCAGAATCTATCATACTTGCCAAACAATCTCAGACAGCATTAACAGCTACACGTATACGCTTTGACATGTCCACATGGAAATCAGAGTTACCCCTAAGAACAGCGGAGCTCTGCATGTTACCCTCTTTTCTGTAAGACATGTCTCTGAAAGACCCCACCTAAGATAATATGCTCCTTATTCATGGTTCCATCCCAACCACGCCGATGTTCAGTAATCTATCTACAGAGCACAAAATGGATTTGATGACTGAGTGACCCTCCAACAACATGATTAATGGTGAACTTAGAAGAAGACAAAAGTGTGCTGTTCGGCACATGTATCCACACTTGGATTGAGTGTGCTGGCCTCCACACCCCTGCCCTGTACTGCTTCGCCATCACCACATGCTGTCCCTGAGGCCTGCATGTATGCTCATTCCACTCCGGCAAATTTCACCTACGTGCTTGCCCCTGACATCAAAGTCCACCGTTTCCCTCACTCTGCCTGATCTAACAGACTACTGTCAAAGAGGGCAAGACTCAGCAGCATGTGAAAAGAAAAACACACACACAGACACACACATACACACACACACACACACACACACACAGACCAGCACACATATTCAAACCCATTCAACATAAATCAAGGGCATGGGCCAGACACTCACAGCAACTACCTGTCAACATTACTGCAGCGCTCCGTTCACACACACCCATGAATCAAGCCCCTGGAGTTGCCTAGGAGGAAACCTGGTAAATAGGCAACACTGTCGGGAGGACACAGACGCCACTGGCCAGATGGTGACCACTTGTTCCTGTCCCTGCTTCCACTGTCTTGGACCACTGATTGTTTGCACCTCATTGGGTTTCCATTTCTAAACTGCTTTCATCCTCCAATCATAATGTCCTGCCCTCAGTTCTGATGAACAATAAACCATGAAATGACCAAATGACTGTGTTCTTACAACTAACTATTTTGATCATGTTAAAATAGCAGATCTTTCTGTTCTTAAAAACAAAATAACCTGCCTACCAATTTGAGAAGTTTTGTCTGTGGTTATTGCTCTTGGTCTGAAACACAGAGCTGTTAAATGAATATAGAATTAGGTGTGGTATGATGTACATAAAGTGACTAATCCTCTCAGACCTCACCACTGCAACAAATACACAACAACAAGTCAACCTACAAACTTGCTTAGTCATTGACACTCACCTGCAATGATGGCTGGGTTATTTTGCCCTCCTTCTGGCTTGACCCAGAGCTCGATGCTGAACTTTTTGCGGGGAAGCTCAATGCCAGCTGCTGGGTTGATCCTCAGCTTCTCCTTCCTCCCGCCAAAGTACAGTACGGTCATCCACTGAGGTGGGATCTCCCGGGCACTCCGGCCCCACGGCACACTCACCAGGCTGCTGGGCTGCCCCTCCTGCTCTCCAGAGTAGTCCTCACTCTCAGCTGAGTAATCGCTCAAGTGGTCCTGCTCGAAAAAGTCCTGGTGTCCGACATGTGGTTGAACAGGGCTGCTGCGCCTGTACCTTTGTGGCTGGAGAGACTGGCTGTCAGTCAGGAGCCTCTGCCTGCCCCTCAGAGCAAACATCTCAGGAGAGTGCGGCTGATGTTTCCCTGATAACTGTGCCATGTGGGATTTCATGGGGCTAAGGCTTTGCTTGTGAGGACTCTGAGAAGAGGTGGTTTGAATGCTCTGTGTATTTGAGATTGAATCCAATCTGTTTTTCTGCAACGGCCCCTCTTGGACCTCTCTGGCCCCCTTTCCTCGGGCATCCCAGATGTTATGTAACTCTCCCGCACCAACGTTGCTATCAGGGCTGCAGGCACCTGAGCAATGCTGTCCAGCTGGAGTTACCTCATACTGTATGTCTTTCAGCGGCGCGCGTCTCCCAGGTAAAGCCGTTGGGGGGTAGTATTGGGCCGGTGCTCGAGCCAGCCTTCTGCGGCTGACCGAACCACACTGTTCACTTGCTACGACAGCTTGTTCCCTGTCTGCTCTCTGAGCAAGAATCTGTTTGTACTTTTGAATATGATCTGATTGAGCGGATTTTAGCAGCCACGAATTAACTACAACAACAATAATAACCAGTAGTCTGACGAGCATCATTTTAATTCCTATGAAGTGTTAAATATGATAACAAATTAAGTTATGAGCTCAGAGTTTTTAGGATTGAGAGAGGGAAAGAGCAGCAAAATTAAACAGCCCACCGCGGGTTAATTGACCAGATGCTTCACTCATGTGGGTAATTTATGTCTATGCTGGCCTCACATTAGGCTACTCCAAATATGTAATATTATAAAACACATGTATTTGGAAAACATGAAGTTTGAACTTCAATGACAGAGGCCAATTTAGCTGTTTTGGGAGGTTCCGCTCCATAAATCTGTTTTGACACGTGAGAATAAAGCCGCCAGTTTGGTAGACAGTAGGCAAAGTATAGAATCAGTGCAATATAGTAGCCTAACTTAAAGAAGAAAAAAAATCAGGTCTCAGTGAGCCACAATGATGCCTTGCTTCAACAACAATAAAGGTACATAGTGTAGATGGGAGTCTGCAAAGTTCCTCATAATTATTGCCTCATCTCTCTAATATTCACTCCTGTATCATTTACAGTTGTGCTAAACCTAAAAGTCAAACTAATCTATACCAACTGTCCATGGCTGTTCAAAGAAATCTCCCGCTCAGAGTTTTTCGAATATGTCCAAATTAGCCAACAAACGTTATCCTACGTCAAATAAGGATTACGCACGTGTTTGCCACAAATAAACATAGTCTATGTGTTGGCACTAGCCGTTCTACTGTTAAATTCCATTCTGAGATTTACTTCTAATATTTATTAATTAGCGGGAATGTATCCCTGTCTCACTGCTGACATTATCTGAGGTCTTGTTTGTCGAGCGCACTTTGCTTACCTCCACAATAAAGTATAAAACCGCATTCATGTGGCAACATTCAACTTAAGTGTATTCTAAATAAGTTTAAATGACATTACTGTATGGCAAACTAAGTAACAGATTCAAGTGGGTAATTAGTCTGAAGTCTGTCAAAAGAAGACGTCCTGTTATCTGGACCAAGTATCAACTGCCAAATATCACAGCATTGCTGGTGCAACTAGGAGGATTCTGATTTTAATATTAGAGGTAGTCAACCAAAGAGGACTGGCAGACAAATAATATTCAGGTAGCATCCAACATATAGAGCTATTTCCATGAGAAAATGTTTTTCAAATCACCTTCAAGTGTGCGTAAACTCCTCTTGCATATCTCTCAGCTCCCATTCTTTATGCCGCTGTGCTGCAAGTCCTGCTGCGCTTTAGATTTTTTGAAGATCAAACTAACGCGCTAAACGTTTTATCTGTTTCCTCTCGACTGACATCACAAACCCTGCCCCTGCTCAGACATTTGTGAGGAAACCTTGCTCCCCTCCTGTAGCTTGCCAGTGTCCGATCCGCGACCTTTAAACAGCTTGCCATTTCCCCCGACTAATCGCAGTGACAACTACTGCTCCAGCCTACCTACCACAATGCTAGAAGATGTCGAGACACCAGTTACATCTTACATACAAGTTTTACAACTGAAGTTTCGAATCAGCAAGGCAAATCGTCCAGATAGGAAAAGAGGAAAGATAAATAGGAAAAGGACTATCACTAACGGAGGACAATTCATCTTCAGTATCACAAATGATGTTCATAAAATCCTTTGACTTAACAGGCCTATTATAAACCAATGCCAATGAGCGCTGTGCAGCGAGAGACAAAACACCGGGGACTACTGTGACAATAAGTTGGATGAATGTAGACGACATATGTTAGGCAACATGATTTTGACTTAAAGATATGTGAGAGACTCTAAGGTCTTTACTACAATAAACACAAAACATTATAATTTCATAAGTGCTATTCAGGTATGATTAAATACGAGTGACCATAAACGACAACTTTCATGTTATGAGAGCTTAAATATGGATTTTGCACTTAATGAGAAGCACATGCTTTACTCTATTGTCCCCCCCCACACACACACACACCCGCCCTCTCTTTCCCAAGAAAATGCATTACTATAACAGTGTGGATTCATGGCATAAAGGATTTTTTTATACCAATATGATGTTGATGCTGATGATTATTGTTATTTTGTAATTATTATTATCATAGCATAATAATTAGGCTATTGGTTTGATGTTTGTTTTCACAAGTGTGTTATATTCTCCTCAAACTATTTTAGTTATGGTATGATGTACAACAGTAAACTGGTTTGAGGTTCCCTGATTGAGGCTGTCTGATTGCCTTATAATGAAAGCAAAAAATATATTAAAAAGTATCTTCCAATCTGTTTCAAGATTAAATTATATATTTGGTGTGAGATCTCTTGGTCCATGTGAACTAATGCATTTACTCCCTTCACTCTCTGGAACTCATTTAAAAATTTGGCCTCATTTCTCAATGAAATGCCACTGTTCACTTTAAATTTGAAGTGAAAGCTAGCAAATTCTGTCTGTTCTTGACTATTTCTCCAGTGACTACCATTAACAGGAAACATCCAGACTAAGTAACTGATTACTCAAATAAAATAAATGAAAAAAAAAAAAATAATTACCTGGTAGCCTACATACCAGGGAGCACAGTCTATTTTTTTGTTTTTGCTCAGACAGTGTTTCATCTTGACACTAAATACTCAAAACAATCTTGAATTTACAATCTGCAGACAGTCACAGAGCCACACAGTAACTCAAGAGCGAGGCACAAGCCCTTCTCCCTGTTGTCCAAAGTGAATAGTAGCCCTGGAACCACATGAAACTGCAGGTGCATAATACTTGAGGAGGATTTTTAATCCAAACTTATGCTATGATGCAGTTGTGTTTTGTGCAAAATTTACATCCAATTATTTTCAAAATTCACTTTTTTTAACCCCACTATTTTTGCCTGGGTCAATTTGCAAACAACCCTGACTAGAGCGACTGGCAGTTGTGGTGGGGGCCCCTTCAGGGGTAGAAAGGGTCCTAACAGTGGGAGGCAAGAATTCCGCAACCAGCCTGAGGATCTGCCTGCAAAACATTCAGCTTTTTGTAGGAAAGTGCTTTGAGATCCAGCTGCAACTGTGCAAAAAAGTGAATGGTTGCTCCTGGGCCTCACCCCCCACTGCAAAGGACCTCTAAGAGATTATCCTTCATTTGAGCCTGCCCAACCCCTACCCATGTCTGAGTGACCGGGAAACACAATGGGGAAAATTCAACCTGATGCTAGACAAATGCTGAAAAAGTTCTTCTGTGAGAAAGAGAGAAACATTCTCTCCCAGTCAGTCATAAAATGTGGCACGTGTATGTGTGTGTGTGTGTGTGTGTGTGTGTGTTTGTGTTGTCTATGTCTGTTTGTGTATGTGTTGTGTGTGTGTGTGTTGGGGAGGTCCTGTTGGTAAACAACCACGGGTTCCCATTAGTCATCACAACATTCTCCTGACATAGATGCACATACTTAAATCTTGTTGTTTGTTTTGCTGTTGATAGCCATAAACCATAAAGTGAAAAATAATGTTTACATAATTCATAACTAATTGCAGATGTGTGTTGTCAGAGTAACACAGCTGATTTGGCCTTAAGACAGGATCATGCATAATGACAGTATAGTTAAATCTGTTTCCTCTCATTTTTATTACATTAATGTAGTCATGGAACAAAACAGATATTTTAAGATAAGACTTTGAAAAAAAGAAGAAAAAGAAAAAAAAACAGTCATGTGAGCTCAATACCAAACGTGGCTTTATTCTTTATTCAAAGAAGTTTGCATTGCATTTAATTTAGATAGCCTAGTTTAGATCTTTAAAGATGTACTACATTTAATAACTGATGAATAAAAAAGGAGCCCTGACAATAAGCCTCAAATAACTTAGAGATGATTGTCAAGATGTCAGTCACTTTCCCAGTGTGACAAATCAGTTTAGACACTATTGAAAGTGCAATGCAGGGTGATTTGTATGTAAAATAAGAGGGCATACATGGATTAGAAACAGTGCGTTGGTTGAGCACAATTGAAACTTTACATGTATCAAACTCTTTTGGCAATTCTTCGATGTGGCCTATCGACCTTGGCTAAATCGTTGCCTGGCATATTAAATTATTTCTGTACATTAATGACGTGCCTATTAAGGATAGTGGGAATAAGTGAACAGTAGTGTTTTTTTTTTTTTCAAATGGGCAATAACCATAGACTATAAAGTGTCAATAAACAAGAATTCAAATAAAACTGTGATAAATTTCAAAACACAGGCCTACACTGCAGATTATTTAATTTCTATTTTAAAACAGACTGATGATTTTAAGTCTAAATGTTGTTTTCTGAATGTTGTTTTCCAATGTGACCAACAGGTCTCATTTTCTTTTTCAATCAGTTAATTAGCTAACCATTAAAAGAGGATGCAATGCCCCCTAGCGCTTGATTTAGGACCTGCATGATGTTCTGGGACAACCTGTTTGGGCTGAAATTAAATCTGATCCATCAGAACTAATGATGCGTTTCATCTGATGCAGTTTCGCTTGATGGTGCAATTCCTTCAGGATTTCAAAAGAGCTAATGGTTTTTCATGTCATATTTATTCATCTGACTTGCATCCGAGAACTGATGCTTTTTATCTGATAAGAGATCCTTAGCCTAAGCGACTTTGCCGTTCCAAGAAGACATATATCTGTATGGTTTCCTGATCAGAATGCCTTCTGATGTCTAGGAAGTCTGGTTCAGTTCAGGATTGTAGGATTGGAGACGGTTTAGATCTACATCAAACTCCTCTACAGCAGATGGCAGTACGATACATTCCTCAGCTAACAACCTTCTCCTCGGAGTAAGAGGAAGTTGTCGCATGCTACTGGGCAACTGAGGATATTTAGTGTAGCTAACTAGCTAATGCCTATGTTGTTAGATTTTGTCAACAAAACGATACAGAGCTGAATGCTCTCACGATATTACCAGTTTCGGTCGGTGTCTAATTATTTGGAGAGCATCAGAACTTCCCTTAAGACCTAGCCGAACAGTTGCCATTGAAGCGTCATCATTTTTGAATAACTTACGGATTTGTCAAATCTTAACGTCAGCTAGCCTGTTATCTCGGGGATCACTGCCCGGATGCTTTGAAGAATCGAGAAGCGCTAGCTTCGGCCTTCCAGGGGACTTGAGCAGCGGCTTTGAATAATGTCAAGTAGCCGACAGCCGCACACTGGTGGAGGGTCAGGCTCAGGGCCTGGAACAAGCAGCAATATCAGTACTGCTAGTACCACCAATGCAGGCAGTGGTATGAGCAGTGCAACAAACGGGACCAATTCTGGAAATACAGTGTCTTCACGAACTATGGGAACAGGAGGCGAAGGATTACCTGTACCTTCACTTGTGGTCCAATCTCAAAGGGGCAACAATTTAACACTTCTCAATGGCAGACCTGGCTCTTCCTCTGGAGGAAGCGGCAGTAGAAAACGTCATCTACAAACTCCCCTTTATAATGGTCTTATTAATTCTTATGAAGATAAGAGCAACGATTTTGTATGGTGAGTTGTTTGTTGTGTAATGTCACCAAGCTGTTGAAAGTTATGCAAACTAAGCTAGCTATCGCTAACGTTGCATACTAGGTAATTCTAGGTGGCAGCCGACGTTAGCTAACGCTTAATCTCCGTTTGAAATTCCGTTAGGTAGCTGGCGTGAAAGTCTGGTTTTGAAACGCCGTTGTGACTTGTTTGTAAACTAAATCACATTTGACTTTGTCAGTGCTGCATAATCAAAGAAATTAGGAAACAATGTGGTAAGATCACCCCGAGCGAAGTAATGTTCGCAACTGTAGGATCAAACGTTAGCTATCCAGGTTACCCTAGCTGAAAGCTACGTAGCTTGTTTTCGTTGCCACTCGGCGACAATGGTCATTTTGCAGACTTCTTAGCATAATTACAATTTATCATATTTGTCGGATTTTGGGGCATGTTGCATGAAGTCAGTGACTTTGGCATAAAGGAGCATATAGGTGCGAAGGGGTTTCCTTGGATTTTACATGCTAAAACACTGGTAATTTAAGTAACGTTAAGTAACAAGAATTTGTCTGTTGCTTTACAAGTCCCATCTGTTTTGAGATGATAGAGGAAGCTCATATGACAAAGTGTGGTCACAGTTTCTGGTGAGTAGCCTAAGCTATATTGGCACACACATTTGGTGTCATTGTTACATAAACACTTATATTTCTCTCTAGTTAAGATATAATGTAACTCATACATAATGCAAACTATACTTTTCTTATATTTATGCACACAAACAGTCCATTTGTTGTAGATTTTATTAACGCTTTTCTCAATTTTCTGATAAGTTACAAGTGTATCCGTCAGAGCTTGGAAGACAGCAACAGGTGTCCAAAATGTAACTACATAATCGATAATGTGGATCAGCTCTATCCAAACTTTCTTGGTATGTTAATACATTTTATTTTTAGAAGCCTTATAAGGCAGGCTATTCTAACCCAGCCCAATAATAATTTTATAATCATAGGTTGTATACAAACTGTGCAGCTTGCCACTTGTGGATTTTGAGAAATTGTAAACAGTATTGCAGGATACAGCTTTGAATTTTTAAAATATTTTTCACACTAAAAATGTGTGTCTTTTGAAAGGGCAGAAATAGCCTACAACAGACAGAAAAAGATGTCATTGGCTTCTTTGAAATACTGGATAGTCTGTAAGAACCCCTCACAAATCTCACATGTAAAGTGTTTGTTATTTATATTTGCTGTCAATTTCTGTACTTGTGTAGTGAATGAGCTCATTCTGAAGCAGAAGCAGCGCTGTGAGGAGAAGCGATTGAAGAGAGACCATCCTGTAAGTGATCCTGTCACTTTCCTGATCAGATCGCTTGTAGTTGATGATGTGCCAATCCAGTATTTACTAACGGTATTGGTCTAATACTAGCTAAAATTGCTGGATTTGTCAATAATCTATTGAAGTAAAGCTGTCATGTAAATGCTGAATTCTACATAGAAGGACACACACTTAAAGATATGTTATGTCAAACAGATCACGGATGAGGTGTGGGCCATGTTTCATGTGAATAGTAACGAAACCAGTTGGAAGCACAAAGTGCATTGTGTCAAGTCATGGCTCCATACTGCCACCAGCACCATTTAGACTTTTCCTCAAAGGTTTAAAATGTCTTATTTCATGAGTTAACATGCAGGTGCCGGTTACTGTCAGTGTCTTAGCTAACGAAACCCACCATAGTATAAGCAATTACAATCAGACCGTATCTCGCTCAGAAAGCTTTCCCTCTGTGTTATCACAGCCCACTAAGAAAATGTTATATGGAAACATACTATAAGCATTGATACAGTGTAATCTTAGCAGTTTGAGCCATATTTTGTGGGACATTGCTGCCCATCTAGCTGAAATGCCTTATTCACAACAAAGCCATATTGAATTGGTATTGTGCCCGAGGCAGTTATCAGTCATGGGGCATAAAAAACCTACTGCTGTTGGTTTTGGTTGGTTTGGTTTGTTTTTTTTTAAACGTAAACATTCATTGTGAAACACAAGGGTTTTAATTATTGTTAATGCAACATCTCTGCTTTGTCTGTAGAATGGTCATAGATGGCCATTTTCCCAAGATGTTCTGGGCACAGATCAAGAGAGTCTCGATTTGGCCAATGTCAACTACATGCTGGAGTTGTTTTTGCAGAAGAAGAAGCAGCTGGAGGCAGTAAGTTGTATTTTCTACTTTTTTTCCATCATTAAAGAAAGGCTTTAATGGTGCTGCAGTGGAATACAGATTTAGTGATGCATTGTCTGATTTATTCTCTGACAGGAGTCCCAAGCGGCTCAACGCCAAATCTTAATGGAATTTCTCCAGGAGGCAAGACGAAATAAGCGAGAGGTGCCTATGTGATTTGATGTCCATCCTTCTCCCCTCTGACATGTTGAATTATTTCTATTCTTCAAAACCTCATTCCATTCTTTCAACTTCAAATCAGCATTTGTGATGTCTGTTTTGTTACTCCACAGCAACTAGACCAGTTACAGAAGGAGGTAAATTTCTTGGAAGAAGACATCAAACGAGTAGAGGTAGGAATATGTTTTTGTATGACATGATGTACCCGCCCCACACACACACACACACAGCAAAACTTTATATTACACAACCCCCTTTACTTAAAAAAAAAAAAAAAAAAAAACATCCTAACAGTCCTAATGAATAGTCATGTATGTCAATGTCTACAGCAAATAAACACTTTAAAAGTAGGCTGTCAAAATAGTATTGTCCATGAATTTCAAAAACATCTTGAGTAGTTAGGCTGAATACTTTCAAGTCCAACTGTAGCTGCAGCAGCATGCAAGTGAAGCCCTATAATGTCATCATGATTCCCAAGCCCATTTGGTTTGAGCAATGGTAAATTTATGATTTTGGATCTCAGAACTATTTTTTTGCCTTTGGTACTGTTTCTATCTATTGTAAATCACTTCAGGAAATGAGTGGACTCCATTCACCAGCAAGTGACATGGACCCCAATTTGGACAGCACTGTCCCTCAGTTTGAAGCCCATTCTCCAGCACCCAGGTGAGAGAGACCTTGGCAAGAGAAGACATTTTTAAAGCTGAATTAGATTTTTTGGTGAATGGATCGCATCCAACACTAAATACTTAGTTTGACTTTTGTGGTGTTCAGTGAAGTTACCCTACAATTTTCTTGTCTTTACAGTAGTATTATAGAACCCACAGAGTATAGCCAACCGCCTGGATTTGGTGGAAGCTCTCAGGTAATGGGAAGCTTTTGTTTATTCTCAGCTTTTACAGAAGTGACACAAAAGAGGGTTTCAGTGGAAAAGGAATTACATGCTTTTTGAGTCTTTTTGGTAGATATTGTGGCATGTGATTGTAGGACTTAAACATGCTGATTTTTTTTTTGTTTTTTGTTTTTTTTTTAAAGGGGAAAAGACAAACCTGGTATAATAGCACGCTGGCGTCACGCCGGAAACGACTCACTGCTCATTTTGAGGACTTGGAACAATGCTACTTTTCCAATAGGATGTCACGAATAACAGGTAATATTAGAAATTAGGATATCACCAAATTCTGGAGAAATTGATGCTGAAATATAATCTGGAATTCCCAAATCAGGTTTGATTCAACTTTTCTTCACAAACATAATTTGATTGGTTGGTTTGTCTTCTTTTTTGACAGATGACAGCAGGGGTGTGAATCAGCTGGATGATTTCATGGAGTGTCTTTCTAAATTCACACGGTACAACTCTGTCCGGCCCCTGGCCACCCTCTCCTATGCAAGTGATCTTTACAACGGCTCCAGTATTGTCTCCAGGTACTGGCGTAATGAACATCTAGTCTGTCTTTACTGGTGTTTTTTGTTCAACTGTCAGGAGGCCGCATCCTCTCTGTTCAAGGTTTTTTTTATTTGCAGACCAGGGAAAATATCAGCTGAAATTGTATTTTATCAGCTGAAATTGTATTTGTTTGACTGATTCACTGATGTTGACCATCCAAGGCTGAGGTTTGTGGTCATACAGCTGTCCCTCAAAATGTTTGAGTTGCTCAGGAGTAGCTGAAAGGCCAATGAAACGATTAGCTACATGTATGGCTCTAGGTGTGTTCAGCTTGCAATACCAGTCAATGCCGGTAGGTGGTGCTCTTGTGTAATGAAAGAGTATTAATGTGACCCAACACCTTCACGGCCAAACCTCAGCGAGAAAATGCATTTTAAAACTCTCTCCCCATCCTGATGCACTTTCTTCCATGTGGGTCTTAGGTGCGGAAATAATGAATATGTGTAACAGAGGGAGTTGAGGCAGTGTCATGTACAGTGCAGATTCATTTAGTGGCTTATGATGCTGACAGTTGGGTGAATGCTGCAGTGTCTTAATGAACTGTTGTCACAGTTCTCTTTACTTTCAGATTATTAACCAAGGCTAATATGTTGAATGAGCAAAATTCATGGGGGTGAGCGATACATGGGAATGCACGTCTTTTCCTCATTCCACTATTTCATGAAATCATGATCTGATTCTGATTCAGTAAATAGTATTTGGTTAACAGCCGTTAATACATGGGTGTGTTCAATGCACAATTTGTTGTTTGCATAAAACTCGCTGGGGGTATTCCAAAAAGAAGTTTTAACAAACAACGAGCTGGAGTCTGAACTCGAGGTTGACTGAACCCACAATGACTAAACCTGAGCAGTCAGTTCCAAGATTCTGGCTAGGAATTAGCCTAGCTCAGTCAACTCTGTGTTGGTTAACCGAAAATTGTGTGCGTTCACAGCAAATTTACAAAGACATCATCTATTGAGAGTCAAAACCATGATGGAGAATGACTAAACGATGTGTGCTTTTTTTCTCTGTGGCGTAGGCCTGTGAGGAGAAGAGAATTGTAATAGCAAAAATGTTAACTCCGTTAAGTGCGCAGTCAATATTGCCGTTCTTAAAAATAGGATGACGATCTATTGACCAGAGATTTCATTTGGAGATGGAATATTTCAATCTTGTGTGTGCTATGCATAGGAGAGCAACCTGTCAGTGCATGATGAGTTATTGGATCTATAATGCAATGTTTGTCTTTTCAGACAATGAAGTATGCAGGGAGATTAGAAATGGTGTATGTGTTTCCTCAGCCCGTGCAATGACTGAAACGTCTCCTTGAGAATCCCAAATGCCATCTATTATTTTAATCTTAATATCTTTGCAGGTTTGTGGCCAAAACCGACCGAGTGTCTCTAACAATGTGCAAAAAGAGAGTGTAGTGCACATTGTTTGTTTGTTGGAACAGTTGCACTCTTGCAAATAGTTGTTCACAGCCAAGATATCATATGGTGGTCTTATCACCCTCTCATGGTTAATAGCACAGACAATTTGGGTTTCCATGTCATTATTGCAACCTTTCTGAAATGGAAAGACCAAGTTTCGCAGTGGCCTTGCTTGAACATGCATTTGAAATACCCTAACATAACCAATAACTTAATAACATATATAATATAATAACATAACCTGAACAAAACCTACCCCCTACCAGGTCAGGTTAACCTGACAGTTTTGGAACTTAAGACAGTTTTATGCTACTGCTTACTCTTAGTTGACATACTGAGTTCAGCCTGTAAACCTGCTTTTTGGAATACCCCTCTGAGGTTTATACACAGTGTGACTTATATGTGGGGAATGACTGTCAAGCTAACATGTCTTGAGTCATGTTTGTGATGAAGGGGGATGTGTAAATTCTGTTAGCTGGGACTGGTGGGCCTTGTGTTGGGTGTGAATGGGTGCTCTGCCTCCAGATTGAACTCTTCTGCTCTCCCTCTTCTGTTCCTTTCTGCAGCATTGAGTTTGACCGTGACTGTGATTACTTTGCCATTGCTGGCGTCACCAAGAAAATTAAGGTGTACGAGTATGGCACAGTGATCCAGGATGCCGTCGACATCCATTACCCTGTCAATGAGATGACATGCAACTCCAAAATTAGGTGCGCCTCTCCATATGGACATTCTCTGCTGTGAGCACTTTGTGGTTTTGTCCATACCCCGTTTACCTGCTGTGTTGTACATTTCCTCCCTTGCAGCTGTATCAGCTGGAGTAGTTACCACAAAAATCTGTTGGCAAGCAGTGACTACGAGGGCACGGTCATCCTCTGGGATGGCTTCACAGGTCAAAGGTCAAAAGTCTACCAGGTACTCATCTCTCCTAAGGTCATTGTGAGGGCCATGCACTGATGCCTTATGCGTCAGGAAGGAGTTTACATAGCGTTCCCTATACACACACACGCACACATACTGTACCTTTTGTGAATAGTGAATCTGTCCAATAGAGTATTGCCTCTTGATTTTTACCCTGTTTCTTTGGAGATTTACAAGTCAGGTCCTTTATAATAGGAACCTTTAAAATTTCTCAGTTGCCTGTAATTAGGCCACATTCCATATAGATATAGGTCTGAAGTATGTTTGCTCTGTTCTCTTGACTGAGCCAGGGATTTTACCCTTTTGTCTTTAATGTTTATTTCATGCTGTGAGCCTTTGGTCACTCAATGAATTGAAATGCACACCAGGGAATCTTCTTTGCCTGGAGAGCTATAGTGGGGGCCTTCAGATTGCATTTCCTCTCAATGTGTTGAGACATTATGTTTAAACTGCCTGAGATTGCCGGAGCCCCTTCAGATGTCTGCTTTGTGTCTAAACGTATTCGCTGTGGTTCCCTCAGGAGCACGAGAAGAGGTGTTGGAGTGTGGATTTCAATCTGATGGACCCTAAACTACTGGCTTCCGGCTCTGATGATGCGAAAGGTAGGAGGGAGAGGATTTCACGCTCCTCTAATCAACATACGACATTATTTACCAATGTGATGGTATAGGGGGCCTGGCTTGAAGATTTGTTTGTCTGCCTGAAGCACTGAAATATCTTACAGCCTTGCTGTTACCTTCCTCATGTTTTTAGTAGCTAGCAGCTAATATTGCAGCTATTTACCATGGAGCACAATTTCAATGACTGTGTCTGTTTAGGCAAGATAATACATTCATAAAAGAAACCTGAAAAAAAAAAGGTAATTGGCTAATTTCTCTGTGATACAAAGGGCTAGATCGGTTCATGCTGTTTTCTGTGCAGGCATTTCAACCAAAACATTATTCTCAGATATGTCATCATCTCAGTCAGTTGATTACTATTATAATTTCAAAAGCTTGTCTGATTTAAGACAAATTCATGTGAAGCTCAGCCTCCTTTATTTAGTTGTGAAGGTGTGTTAGTTACTGGTATTCTGCTTTGAAATAACTGTTTTTGACATTTAGAGCTGTGACGATACATTGATTTAATCGGCTATAAAAATTAGTTGACCAGAATAATTTGCGTTGAGGTGTCGAAATCAAATGCTGCAACATTACTGTGTCCTGATATCATGGATCCCTGGAACAATGCAAGCCAGAAAAATAGGGCTCACACACAGTGTTGGAATATTTTACTTGAGCCATGAACAATGTGGTGTTCTGCAGATTTTGCAGAATGCGATGACTGGTGACAGAGTGACAATGATACACTGGACCAAACACATGAGGAGGAGAATGACTAGATTTTTATCAACCTTTTACTACTCAAGCATGTTGGATCATCAGCACATGGAATATGTTTCTAGTTGTAACCTTACCTTAATCAATTAGTGACATTAAGAATCACTTAGCATGCGGAAGGCCATCAGGGTCAAAACGTGTATTATTTTGTGTGTGTTATTTTTTGTTTAGCCAACTCGGTCTACCATCATGTATGAGTAAGACGATTGCGTACAAGTTCCTCATTATTCTCTCGTTTGTTATTCCCCACATAAAAACATAGCCTACCCATTGCTTAAATGGCAACATTTTAGCTGTAGGATGGTGTCTTGAGGACAGAGAGGAGGAGAGGCAATTCGCTAGTTTACTAGGCCTGCAGTTTTGGCCCTTGAAGTGTTGAGATTGAAATGTTAATAAGACAGACCTTGCGGTACTTAGTTTTGGTACTTTTTTTTTACATTAAGATTGTCAGTGATTAACACATTGAAAAATTAGTCATTGGATTAGTTGACAAATTAAAAAAAAAATAGTTTAAAAAATAATTGTCTGGGACAGCCATATTGATATTCCACTGTCAACAGTTATTGAGAAGGTTTTGTCAACAACTTTTGTCTGTGTTTTTTTTTTTTTTTTTTTACAGTGAAGTTATGGTCAACCAATCTTGACAACTCTGTGGCAAGCATCGAAGCCAAGGCAAATGTATGCTGTGTTAAGTTTAGTCCCACATCAAGATATCATCTTGCCTTTGGCTGTGCAGGTATTTGCCATCTATTTTAATAATATAATATAGTCAAAATATATTAGAGATAGGATGTGTAGTATAGATATAATGTGATGTGTGGAGAAGAGCTTTTGATGGCTTCATATAAGTTAAGTGAATATGTTTGTGAACTTGCAGACCATTGTGTCCACTACTATGATCTGCGGAACACCAAGCAGCCCATCATGGTCTTCAAGGGACACAGGAAAGCGGTTTCTTATGCGAAGTTTGTGAATGGAGAGGAAATTGTATCTGCGTAAGTCACACAGGCCTGCAGTTTTTCTGTACCCTTCATTTAACAAAACTACTTTATTGTTCTTTATTGACTTTTTTTCTTCTTACCACCCCTAAAGCTCCACAGACAGCCAGCTGAAGCTGTGGAACGTCAACAAGCCCTACTGCCTGCGTTCCTTCAAAGGCCACATCAATGAGAAGAACTTTGTGGGCCTGGCCTCCAACGGAGATTATGTGGCCTGCGGTGAGTGTGAGGCACACAAGCCCCTCTTCTCTTTTCCAGAGCTTAGACAGAAGAGATGTACAAAAGTCCCAGTTGGCACAGGCATTTCTGCCACGGGGCATCAGCGACCATGGCACCGACCGAAGCGCAGCTCTTCCTCCTCCATTAGAGCAGAGCACAGCAGAGCCGTGATGGGTGTTCAGCGGCAGGGGTCGTCCGTCAGAGTGTGCCTGCTGACGCCACGGGGAGGGGAGGGATTGTGTTTGTAACTCAGACGTGGGGGAATATTAGTATCTTATCATGGCTTGTCTTTTAAAGGAGATGGATGAATGTAATGAGTGCTAAACACTACATCACTGACATTGTGTGGTCACTCTATAATCCCTCCACTCCATCCCCTACAGGAAGTGAAAACAACTCCCTCTATCTCTACTACAAAGGGCTGTCCAAAACGCTGCTGACTTTCAAGTTTGACACCGTGAAGAGTGTGCTGGACAAAGACAAAAAAGAGGACGATACCAACGAGTTTGTCAGCGCGGTGTGCTGGAGAGCACTACCAGATGGGGTATGATGCACCCAGACTACTTACTTCGCTCACACAGTCTCTTCAGGCACCAGTTATTATAATATAAGACCTAATTTAGATAACCGTGTTAAAGCTCAGACACGTTGTCGGGCCCCTCATCTCAGAGGTAGGAAAGACATTGTGAATGATTGCTTGGATTTTGTGCAAATGGTATTGAGTAGCTGTAGATTTCTCTATCACAGTCTTCATATTTGAAGATCTGTTGAAGCTGCTTCTGTTTTAGGTGGAAATCTAAACACGCTGTTTGTACAAGGTGCTGAATGCTTGCTTTTAGCCCTCTGGCTACTAGACCTCATGCAGTGGAGTGCACACACAAATAAACAAGCAAATAAAAACAGCCCCTGGCCTGGAACGATGCCACCAGGAGCATTTGAAAGAGGAGGGAGCAGGGGGCTTAAAACCAGCTTGTATCAATACTTCATCTGCACCAGCATCAAACTGCAGATGTATCTCAAAACAAACACACACTGCGCCTCGAGTTCTCCCTGCCTCCAGTTCCATGTTGCATAACTCTCTCCGCTTGTCATTTTCAGTCCCTGGAAATAGCGACTTAATGCATGAGCACACAGGCAGTAGATCTTTCTCTAATACAGCACAGTGATTTAGCCTCTTGCAAGTCATTTCCTTTCTCAGTGACAGTTAAGTACCAAAGAAACAAATTGAACTGGTGCTTGCTGCTTACCTAGTAGCGAGAGAGCATAGATAGAGAGAGAGAGAGTTTATAGATAGATAGGTAAATAGATTGTAGTGCTGTCAATCAATTAAAAAATCACAATAGAAAATTTCCAAATGTTAATCACAGTTAATCACACATTTAAAGTTCCATAACTCTCCTTCATTTTCCTGAGAAGAGAGAATTTTGTCAGGGGTGTCCAGGGGGTGACTGACCACATGATTTTGTAACCTCCCGCAACCCGCATCCCTCTCATCCCAGGCATGCTAGTTCTGCACACTCCCCCCTGCTTCAGGTCTACCGTGGTTTGGCCTTTTCCTTGTACTCTTATTCAGCGTATCTGTCAGTTCTTTTAAAATTACCATATTTTGAAGCATCTATAATCGTTGTGCTGCTTGTATACTGCAAAATACATTAGTGTGTGTGTGTGTGTGTGTGTGTGTGTGTGTGTGTGTGTGTGTGTGTGTGTGTGTGTGTGTGTGTGTGTGTGTGTGTGTGTGTGTGTGTGTGTGTGTGTATACATACATACATACAAATGCACATGCACACATACAGTACTGTGCATCCCACATGTAATTTTAGCGGGGCTGGAAAGACATACATTTATCTAAAGACCATACCCCCTGGATTTGTTGTCCCAGCATTGCTTCAGTGACCAGCCATCACAAGACATAAGCTGTTAAGAGTCATTGTTCCACACCCAGATCACCGATGGACATGCCTAGTCTGCCTGTGATTGTTGGTCACTAGATAAATTTCCTGTATTTTATTATTCAATTTGAATAAAGAAAGTGAGAGAGAAATGTGGCACTGCTGAAACAACATATATGATTCTTATAACTTTTGCAGTGCACACATATATGTATATTTAGTTCATACTATAATATACTATTGGACCTGTAAGTTCATTCTAAATATTTTTAGGTGACCAGTGCCTCTCTAATCTGTCCTTTGCTTTTTCATGTAGGAATCTAATGTGCTGATCGCTGCCAACAGTCAAGGAACAATAAAGGTGTGGTATTCCTCCTGTAGTGTTCCTGTATGGTCTAGTATCCTCTTTTTGAGAATCCTCATGCCAGTAAAAACAAGTAAACAAGGCTCTCACTGTCTGTAAAAACAAAGGACTGAGAGGGGGAGAACACTAAAGTAATTGGGGTCTTCAGTGTTGTCATAGGAGGCTAATGTGCGTTTTCATCCTGCACAGGTACTTGAGCTTGTTTGATCATCAGATCTAGTCCACCCTTCGTGAAAACGGCATCATTCTCACCTTCGGAACACCAGAAGCTGGGTTGGCTTTTTTTGTTGTTTTTTTGGCTTGAACGAAAGAAAACACACAGACTTGATAAGTAAAGGTGTGGGAGGTTTTTTTGATTTATGTCTATAAACTTCCTTTGGGGCAGACAGAGACTGTGACGTTAGCCATGTGGACCTTAGACTGAAATCAAGTGAGCGTCTCTGGAGAAATATGGGAGAGGACGAAGACGTGCATCACTGAACGCCTCTCTCAAGCCTCTTTAGTTGGGAATAAATAAGTCCTGGCAGAGTGAAGTGAACATCACAAAATCCACCTGAGGTGACTGGATGGAGAGAACACGCAGGCTTTTAAATGCCTGGGAACCGGAGTAAAGACAACCACAGCAGAACTTACTGATGATTAAGGCCAAAGCACAAGAACAGACCACAATGACATGCTTTTCCTTGTACAGGTTATCAATCGAGCAACGCCGCTTGTTTTGTTTTTTTTTGTTTTGTTTTTTTTAACCCTCCTATTCATCCCCTATGTTAATGTCCATCGTCTTGTCAATTACATTCTCAGATTGAAACGCTGGTCTTTTTCCCCCTTCTTTTTTCCATTTGCCAAACCTCTTTGCCAAATGGAAAACAAGTTTACAGTACATCCAGTATAGAGTAGCTCATATGTATCGTATTCATATTTGCAGCAAATAAGAAAGTATTTTTCATGTTTGATATTCTCAGATAGCATGGCTCTCTTGTCATGACGCATGTGCAACCAGTGTATTCTCCTGTCTGATTAATTAGGCTACATGGGAAAACATTATTAGCCAGTAGATCTGGAAGGTCACTGGTCCTCTTGCAATTTTAGACATCATTGAATCAAACAGCTTAAATGCAGGATTCCTTTTGCATCTGAAGTTCCGGTTTGACAGACACAAGTAATAGAAAATAAGATTTTTAATAGAAGTGAGTTTTTAAACAATAGCGGACTTAAAAACCAGGCTTTTTTCTCTGTGTTCCCTCATTAGATTTCACAAACATCTGACACAGAATCAGACACTGAATTCTCTATACTTCTTTTGACAAATGTGCACATACATGGGAATATCAGGCTTTCCACCCATGCAGACATTGGAAGTTGCTGTTCTACACTACATGTACTTTATGAAACCTGTCTTTCTGAATCACTTACAACACAGCTTCTCTTTCATCATGGAGTGTCGGTCAAAGTATTATTTATTTTTGTAATTTATAGAGCCTTGTTGAGCGTGTCCCCACATCAGCCATTGGTTTTGCAGAGAACGGTATTTGTCTTTCTGTAGGAATTGTCTAGGGTACCACACCTACACCTATTTGTGTCTTTCCCTCATCCAATTTTAACTACTTTGCAAATAAATAAACAAATGATCGACTTTTCATTCAAGAGGTCTCTTTTGCTCTTTGGCATTGAAGAAGCATTTTTTGGAGCAGCCGTAGCCTACTGGTTAGAGCTTTGGGCTTATAACCGAAGGGTTGTTGGTTCAATCCCCGAGTAGTGGACCATGGCTGAAGTTCTCTTGCGCGAGGCACCTAACTCCACACTGCTAATTGCTCTGGGATAGTGTTTACTTCACTGTGTGCTTTGTGTGTTTTACTAATTCATGACTGGGTTAAATGCAGAGACCAGATTTCCCTCATGGGATCAGAAGAGTACAGATTATTTATTATTTTATTATTATAAAATAGCTGCAGTAGTTGATGCTAACCTGCTGATAGACCCCACATGTTCACTGCAATATTGTGTGTCCTTCAGTGTAAGTGATAAAACTCCTGTGTTCAGTTATGGAAGCATCACTGCCATCTTTCTGATCAATCTGATGGTGGAAATAAAAACCTTCAGAAGCTCTTAGTATTGCCCCTCCAACCCCTCTTGGCTGGTGGACCCACAGGCTGAAGTCTCTCTCCAGGCTGCCTAGGCGCCAGCTCTGCTCAGTGGGGGAAGTGGAGTGGGGGGCACCATGATAGGCCCCCTGCTGGAACCCAGCCAGAGAGCCTCCATTAAGGCTGTAGCATGGAGAAGGTGGATACTGGGGAGATGAGCTCCCGCTGGGACAGCCCTTCAGCCACCGCCGTAGTTCTCCCACTATGCCGAGACCAGAGGCTGCAAGAACCAAATCCATGCCTGCCCACTGAAGCTCTGCTCCCCTCGTTTTAATTACCTCTTCTGAAAAGAAGAAATGTTCATTTACCTTTGATTTGACAGCACTTGCATCTAATCAACTCTGTCTTTATGCACATGCACAATATCACTTTGAAAAGAAACAGTACCCTAGCTTTGAATGCAATTAAAAGCCACAGGCATGTGGCTTCTTTTTCCTTTTTTTGACTCGAAGAGTGAGGAACCTTTTGTTATGGGTGTTGTATACTTACAATACAAATGTGGAGCTATTTATTTTCTCTCTGTAACCGTTGAGCCCGATGCAAATCCTTCGTTTGAAGGTGCACAAAGGGATCTGGTGAGTATGGGCTTGGCTTCTAGTCAGGCATTTAGTCTCCAATGCATTCAGTCTTAAGACTGGCTTTTCTCTCTGGACGAAAGAGAGTTTGTTTCAGCCAGAGTCATGAATGCTAAACAATGGTCTAATTTAAGTGCAGCCTTCCGTGAAGCTACCCCACAACACTTCATAAATTACTGACATAAAAATGCCTGACAAAGTCTGAGGAGAAAAGACACCGTGCTGTTCCATTACCAGTTTTGTGCACCCAGGTGTTAACTATAATACATCAACCTGCAACTTTCGAGAAGAGAAAAAGAATCGACCGTGTGTGTGTGTGTATGATCATTTTAACCAGGCTGCCAACAGTCTCCTTTGCTATGTAAAGTACAGCTGTCACCAGTATGTTGGTGGATTGTTCCGTGGTTGTGCTATTGGCGGCTGAAAATAGCCGACTGCAACAGAAAAGCGGCCATCCTCCAAGATGTTCATCTCATTATCTAGCCAACCACTCCACTGAGTTTAATAGTGGAGAGTTTTTCACTGCTCTGTCTTGTAATGTCTTGTCTGAAGGACCACATATTTCCACACACTAAAAGTTTCCCTGATTTTCAGAATAAGCAGGCTTGGCTGTACATTGTGATGGTTTATCTTGAGAAGAGATATTCAGTGGCAAAAACCTGCATCCCTGGAGATTTCCTGGGGTCTGGTGTCAGTAATAACACATCCAGTTTGGTTCACACATTTCAGGGGCCTTCACAGAGCTTGGGGAGCTCATAGAGAAAGCTTTGCACCTTTTTACTTTAGCTTTGTCAGGGTTCCCCCCATCCTGGCCTTTACCTAATTACCATGCTGGCACCATTTCAGGCAGTCCTCCTCGTGATGATCGCATCTGTGGCTAAACGCTTCATTTTGCCTCCAAAGGGCCTTTCACCCCCGAGCCAGGCATCTTCCGCTTGTGTTCATGTATTCACAGAGCCTGTGGGTGGCAGAGGGTTGTCATTGTACTCCTCTCTCTTTTTTCACCCTTGTCCTGGCACTCCTTACATGGTTGGGAAAAAAAACATCCCCCCTGCCTGTGTTCTCTGTAAAATTGGCAGGAAAGTCTCCCCATTATTTCAGACTCCCCCATCCCACACACACCACAAAGGCCAGCAGCACCTTAAGAGGTGCTTTCACTGAGGCACAAAATAGACAAAATGGCTACCTACATTAGAGTTTTTGGTGAGCCACAAAGAGGCAGCCGCATCCAGGTGTTTAGGTGTATATCTCCTACATTTCCTACATACATATAGTTCTTTGGACAGTTGCAGTTTTGGGATATTCAATTAACCTATTAATCTATCACTTGTGTAATTAAGGTAGGTAAGTAATCAGTACCTTTGACATTACTTGTCTCAAGCCACATAGGGGGATAAATAAATACATACATAAATAAAATGTGCAACCCTAAAATGATTTTCTAATGGTGTAATCAGATAGGAGAAAAAAAATGGATGACTAGGCCAGATCATCATTCTCCAGTCTCCTCAGCTGCCATAGTGCTGAGCGCGCCCCACACAGCCCCTCTGCACCTCTGGAAAAAGGGAAGAGGAAAGAAACGGCCAGGAGGAAACGCTGAGTCAGACCTGAGCGATCACTAATCTAAAAATACACTCTGGGCTTCCATATGCATATGACATCAGGCCGCCAAGCAGGAACACGCTCACTCACAGCAGGGAGCCCTATAGGGAACCTGCCATACCCCGTTAAAGTGTGGCACTTACAAATGAGCATTATGAAAGCTGCCATGCCCATTACAGTGTGACCAAGCTTCAAAAGCACGAATGCAATGATGCACGAATGCAAGGACGAATGCAATGATGCCGTTGCAAATAAATCTGTGGTTCTGGCCACCCATTCTAGATAATAGAAGTAAGGTATTTATAGTTTTGATGCAACAGTGCATTCAGTCTGGCTACGGTGTGAGAATAACTATATTCATGAGCTATCAAACTGTTATCCACTTGATATAGAAGATTCTCTAGACTCAGTTTGAATTCTTTGAAACAGTAGCACTTCAGTGAAGACACTGCCAAGCATTGTAGCGAACAAAGAGATGACACATTTTTCTACCCCGAAAAGAACCGGCACGGCGCTGGCGCAATCTTTTCCTAAGATGTAGTCACGACGCTCATTCTGGGCCTGAATGTTCTGATGAGAGAGTGAGCAACTGCTTGAAGTGAGCTGAGGTCCTTTGAAGTGTCTTATCATTTGTCCCTGGGCACCACAGTCATCAGCCCATAGTGGGGAGAGCCTATTTTCCAACACGAGGAAAGGTGATGATGAGCGAGAAGCAGAGTCCTGGGGGCCACTAGCGTCCCCAGACTAAGCCTTACGAGCCCACTACCCAATTACCCAGCTGGCCCCTTGCCTCACGTGTACTTCTCGCCTGTGATAAAGCGACATTTCTGTATGCCAGGTCCTAAGTAGGGTTGAGAGGGATGTGGCTGTGTAAAATAGACATGTTTCCAACAGCCTCCTGGTTGTGAGTGAAAAGTTTCTTAATCTCAGTTGCTGGTGTGTTGAATGGATTCAGTTTACTTCATTTGGCAACATGCTGATAACTCCAAGGTCATGACTTTACTGATGGATAGTAATATAATAATAATACTGATGAATAGTATTATAATAATAATCAAATTATGTTGCTTTCATCCATATAGCATAGAAGAAGAAGAAGAAGAAGGACAACAACAACAACAGATGATGTGCCCATAGCAATCCAGTGGTTGTTGGGGTCTCTACTGCAGCTGATAGAGCAGCTCAGGCCATCAAACACATGTTGCATCCCTGGTTTGTTGTAGCCTCTGGTTGTTGTTGTGTGGTCATGGTGAAACAGAACAAAACATGTCAGTGGGAGCCACACAGACACACACGCACACACACACACACACAGATAAGACAGACACTGACATGAAGGTGGTAAGCTGGAGGGCAAAGTTGTCAGCTGGGGGAGGCACTGTTTACATATCCCTATTTGTCTTCACCTCATACACAAACTAGAGGAGAACTAGGCAAGATTTTATGTTGTTTTTAAATTAATTTAGGTTCATTTCACTTTGATGGTCTAATGACTCTTTATTGGGGTGAATGAAGGCTCTCTCGGCTCCCCCTATGGCCTCTTCTTGTAAGATGCCACCGTGTCCTCGATACAGAACGAAACCGAAAGTAACTAAAATATGAGCCTTATGAAATTGTATTTATTACCTTGGCAATTAACATAACTCGTTGATCATTGCTGGTTCCTATTCTTTGGTTTGCAAACAAATCCACATGTATTGGTGAGAATTTAGGATATTGGTGTAAATTACAAAAATAAAAAAATGGCTAAATAATAGGAGGGGCTAGTTTTAAAAATCCTAGACTTGCCAGGTGTCCCTTTATAGTAATTGGACATAGCAGACACTGTCTTATATGCAAACTTCAACCCCTTTATTCTAACCAAACCATCAGCACAGTCTCAAAATTCATGAAGAATATTCACTTTTTCCCACTGTGATAATTACCGTGTCAATCATCGCTAAAGGGTGGTCTCTTAGGAGACTTCCTGCTGAGTACAGTGCAATGGCTAAGTGATGTCAGCACCCTGACTGATAGGCGAGAGGGTGTCTGCAAGGGTTTCGCTGCCACCACGGCAACGCTACGCTATGCCTGGGTGGACAGTCTCCACAAGTGACATAATTGACCCCCCTCTCCTCTTAACTCAACCACCTCATCCTTCGATGAACCTCCTCCACGAGAGGCGATGCCATTATGCAGGCATCACGTCCAAACGAAGTAAAATTTAGAAACAAGGGTAAAAAGCAGCCTCTATAAGAGGAAGTCTCTTCCCTGTTTCCTCCAGTAAGGAGCCTGTCAGCGACTGCAGCTGAGCAGGAGAAAGTGCTGAATGCACTGTCAGACTTATGTGGCACATGCCCCCGGCTATAGATTAGTAATGGATCAGCTTGGCTATCACTCACAGAGGAGCAGACGAGTCCTACTTCTCCCGGACAAGACAAGGTAGGAGAGAGAAAGAGAGAGGGAGAGAGGGAGAAGGAGAGAGAGTGGGAGAGGTCGTGAGGCAGAGAGAGGTGTAGAGAGAAACAGAGGAATTGGAGAGGAGCGGGTGAAAACTAGAGACAGGGAAAGAAAGAGTGGAAAATAGCACGAGAAGGAGAGAAAGACTGACAAGGAGAGAGAGAGAGAAAGGATAGAGCTGGGAGTCAGAAGTAAGAGTGAGAAAGTAAGATGTGTAAAGGAGTGAGAGAAAAAAGGGAGGGAGATGAAGTGAGAGACGGTCGTCTGCCCCTGATGGGTATGGAGCTCCCGATTCCGCCCCGGACAAAGGCCAGAGCTGCAGGCAGAGCCAGACTCCTTCCAGAATCCCCCGGGGCCCGACATCTGCTGTTCCCTCGACAGCCCTGGCCTCTGTGAACCTGCCTGCTGCATGCCCTGTCGATCTTTGGCCCCTCGTGCACACAGCACTCCAGTCAGCTCCTCTCCATCTCCGTCCATCAGAATGACGGGCAGCCATCTGCCCAGCATTGATGAGCTCCAGTGTGTAGTCAAAGGGGCAGAGAGGGCAGTTAGTGAGGGCAGGTCACGCCACCCCCACCCCCCCCCTACCTTCAGTACACACGTACCTCTGGATGGCACCCATCAATCTTGGTTATTATTCAAGTGTAACACTCCGCCAACAGAGCTTCGCTTCCTGTTGAATATACGCAGGACATCATTCAGTGCACCACGACAGCTGCCATGCTTTCAAGACCTAGCACTCCTCAATTTCGGGTTGCTGGAGAGCTGGTATTTGTTTTGACAGCCTGTGTAGAGTTTGTAAGGTGTCACTGGAGAAGGAGAACAAACCAGAGGTGAATTTGAAAACAATTCACCACCACATCAAGAGATGCCGCCTTGGCCAGTGGAGTATGTTTTGTATGCTGTGAATGCACCCACTGTGGTATTCTATGACAGAACAATTTGTTTTCCATGTCTCAGTAGTAGTTATATACCAACAAGTCAAGTTACAGATTTGCTAGCACTCTGGCTGACTATATGTATGTACTGTAGGTAAAATAAAATGTGGTGCACTTTAAGGAATTTACTGTTCTTTATTCTGATAGGATAGTGGAGAGAGAGATAGGGAAAGGATCGGGAAATGACCTCGGGTTGGACCCAAACCTGTGTCTCTGGGTATATGGTATAACACCTTAGCCCACTGAACCATAGCGCCCTTGCATGAGAATTAACTATGCGTGATATTGCAATCCACAAAAAAATAAATCAATTCAGTTCCCCTCAGTGTCCAGCTATGCTAATTGAGACGCAAGGTGATGTCCTTGTTTTCTCTCCGTGGCAAGCTGCAGGGATAATTACCTGACTAGCCTTGTGCTTTCCACAGGCACCTTTCATGTGGTGGCCCTGTGCAGGTGTATGTGGACCTCCAGAGAGTCAGGGCCTGCATGCAAGTCAGGGAAATAGTTTTCTGCTCACTGTTTGCTGTTCTCCTCTGCAAGTCGACTCAGAACCAGCTAGGAGTAATTGCTGTTGCACTGTAGGTGCACTATGAATAGGCAGCTGAAGACATATGCCCCGAACACATATTCAAATACTAAATTGGCCATTTCGTTTCCAGGGTTGGTAGTATGAGTTGAATTTGCAACTTGTTTAACTGTTAGCTTTTCCTGCAGAAAGAAATTAAGCAACTTTTTAAATTTTGGAAGCACAAATTATGCTCTCCAAAGCGCTGTGAATTCCGAGCCCAACAAACGAGCCCTAAAATCCTGGTCAGCTTTGAGGTGTGTGTGAGTGATGAAGTTTCAAAGGCCAGGTGTGATGCGCTGTGGCTCCCAGCCGAGCGTCTGCATCTGTGCTCCAGCCAGCGGACCAGCTCCCAGTAAGTTTAATTTTCATCTCTGCACAGTGCACGGCTGCTCTGCAGCATGGCGTACACCATTTAGATTTACACGAACCTAGTGACCCCAGCAAGAGAAAAAAAAAAAACTGGCATAGGCGTATGTAATGTTTTCATCAACAAATGCTTTCAGAGAAAGTTTGCCTCATGTCTGTTTCCAGTTCCACACTGATGTTCAGTCTTAGCAACAAAATGAATTGGTCATCATTGTAATTAGCAACGTTAGCAACAAAAATAAGCTAGCGTTGTTGTAACTCACAAAGCCAGCTGAGGGAATTGGTGCTCGTAGCACAAAGGCAGGCTTTTTGGTTTGTTTTCACCTCTTGACAACCTCAGGAGTTGAAGATGGCAGCGTGGCAGAATGGCACAGCATGTGGCAGCGGCTGACCTTGGGGTTGCTGACAAAGGGCACACTATTGACAGTCCTTGTACACTGCCTATGGGCAAGCCTGTTCGTGCCATCCTCTAGCATGTGTCTCTAATTAGATTTTCAGTTGTCAAAGCACTGATCACGAAAACACTCCCTCCTCCCCAACCTACCCCCTCCACTGTGCCACCACAGCACAAAGTAGGACAAGAACTGACCTTGTGACTGTGAGGGCCCAGTGAGAGGAATCAAATCATTTTTTTTTCTAACCATGAAAACCCCTTGAATATTGTCAGGGAGGTTCAGGGAGGGTGTCTAGACTTGATAAATACATTTATTAGATGTGCCAACAAAGCTGTTACAAACTATAAATATATCTTTTTTCAATCATGGACTTTTTTCAGCATTCAACTTTGAGAGGCAACACTTCTCTCTCTCTTGCTCTCTGTCAAGTAAACATCCATACATATCATGGTCAACAAAGCATGAGCGACAGTAATTACGGATTTAAATAGGTGGGCCTCAACCACATTATTTAGCCACCAGGGGGCACTGTGACCACCTAGAGAGGATGCCAAAAAAACAGGGCCAGCCAGAGAGACAAGTAGAGTGTGTGTGTGTGTTTGTGTGTGTGTGTGTGTGTGTGTGTGTGTGTGTGTGAGAGAGAGAGAGACAGAGAGGGTGAAACAGGAGCGGCCTCACACCACTTATGCCCCAGAGTGTCGACGGCAAAATTAATTAATTCCCATTGGCGTGATTAAAATTAAATGTGTCACATTGGTGCTGCCCTGCTCCTGCTGTGGCCCTCCCTGACCTCATGCTTTTGTCTCCTTCCTGTCTGTGGGCATTATCGATTGTCTCATGAGCACACAACCACCATCTAGGATGCACATGCCACACAGGCTCCATGTGAATTCCACAACATACACAAGGGCTTTTTTTCTTGGTGGCAAGTATCTGATTTGTTATTGTGTTTGGGGAGTGTATTCTTCCAGCAGCACAGACATATAAGCATGAATCCTATGTGATATGTTTCATAATTCATAATCGAGTCTAGGGCACTTTTTGTAGGCGACTCGCAAAGGCTTTCGCTGAAGATGTTCCTTTGAAGACGAAGAAAAAGAAAAAGAAGAAGAAGAAGAAGAAAAGAAAGAAAGAGAAAGTGCAGAGTGCAGAGAAAAGCAAAATGACACCTCTGTCATTGCATGGAGGGGTGCCATCTAAGCCATGCTGCCCTTGATTAGAAAATAAATTTCTCTCTCATCCCTGATATCCCTGGTGTGGGTGATGAAAGTTGATGACTGGCTCCACAGTGTGTCATTACCCATGCCGTCCACACAGCAGGAGCTGGCAAGATTTACCTCTGAGGACATGTTTTCTTTATTCACAATCGTGTGAGAGAGACTGAGCAGATATCATGGGTAAACAAATATACAAAAAGAGGCTCTCACTTCTCACATATTCAAATTTGCAAAGAAAGTCTATATCTCTTCATAAATTGTACTTAGGCATTTTGCTTGATATTAGCCGTGATACAAATTGCATCAACTAATAACCACCAACTCAGATTTTTGTTTGCAACCTAGGCACATTCTTATATTAGGTTCACATGGGCATTTTATGCAGGGTACTTAGGCAACCTAACCAATCCTCTCCTATCATCTGGATGACAACTCACCAGAGTTTTCCCTTTCTGTTCAGAAAATGACATGCAAATCCTTTTGAAACTCTAGGGAGATAACCAGTGAAGAACCAATCACTGATTTAAATAAAAAAGAATACTGAATGCCTTTCTTGCTCCCATTAGGATTTCAAATGAGATTAATGCACCAAAGTCCTCTCACTTCCTTCTACCAAAAATTCGACATTGTGATCAAAGAGGTGCTTATTCACAGCTCTAATCACTGGATGTTGGATACTTATAGCTGATTATTTAATGCTCTTTAATATCCCCTTTGATGGCTGTGTGATACCCAATGGATCTGTGCATGCTGTGCTATGTGATGTGTGCCTGAGAGAGAAACCAGAGAAGGTAGAGCAGTTTGAAATTACAGGCACATTGAGCAGTCATCTTCATTGCCTTACTTATGAATGGGGTAAAACCTGAGCCTGAGCAGGTAAGGAGAAGACTCAACAAGCGAAGAATAGCTCATTGTACATAATAATAAATCAAGCCCTTCCTTTCTGTCTCTCGGGCTCCTGTGGGAAATGTAAATGTTGCATATCATTGCTCCTTGTCCTTTTGTGCGTGTGGCAGATTTAATACTCTGTGCAAATGTTCTGGGGAAAAAGAGAGAGATATGCATTTTGATTCTGCTGTCAATAGACTACAAATGCTGTAACCCAGCAGTCAAGGTATGTCAAAGGTATGACAGAAATATGTAATCAGAATAAATGATGAAATCTGTTACTCATTCACAGGTTAAATCTGTTGTATCTGCCATGAAACATGAACAGCTGTGTGGTGTAAAGGCCTTACACCTGATAGAGATGCTAAAAAGGGAACATCCAGATGCTGTGCATACTGAGGGCTTAAAAATAGCGGCTGATATTAAATCAACCTCAAAAAACATGGCATCGTGAACAGAGCGTAAGGGCGCTTAAGATTACATATAAGTAGAGTACAGAAATGTGACTGGTGTATTTCCTGTTTATGCATACAGAATGTATGGGAAGGTTAGTGTGAGAGGGAGGCACAAATAATGAGAGGAGAGGTGTTAATTGCGATTAATTAGGTATTCTATCTATAAAATATGTAAGCAATGAAAGTTTCGCCTGGATATATATATCCGCCTTTTAAACATAGGTGTATCCAAGTCCAAATCCAAATCCAAGTTGCATTTAGTGCTTGAATGAGAGAAACTCCCTGAGGCAAGCAGTCGAGTTTTCAGTGCACCTGTTTACTTATCATGCAACTTTTAAATATCTTGAATTTTTTAACAATCAGTATGTATTATTACTGTAAGATTGTCATCATTCAACTCATTCAACAGCTGTGCAGACTGAACCTTCATGTGTGGCAAGGGCACATAACGTTCTAGAGGGCAGGATTGAGCGATGATTACCTGAAAGGGGAAACTTTAGTAAATTTGCATATCGCCAAGAGTTACTCGCTGTCTGCAAGGAAGACTTGGCCCTGAATATCTTGGACTGTCCACAAACCTCTGCTGCAGGGAATTACAAAAGAGTTTTGCATACTGGGGGAAGCTGTAGCACAAGCAGAGTAGAGGCATCTGTACTACCTGTGAGTGCCTACAGAATCTCTCCTGGGAAAACCCATCCTGATCTGCAAGCAATTTTGTTCTGCAGTTCAGTGTGACCACCAGGCCTATTTGGTCTTCTTTGGGTGCATCCCATTATAAAATTCCTCCATCCTTCGTTCCATCCTTTCCTCTGTCCTAGCCCCTCCTACCATGAAGGAAACAAGGAAGGAATGATAGGATGAAGGAATCAAGGACAGACAGATATGAGAAATTCATACACCAGAGAAGGTAATACATTCATTGATCCCACCTCAGAGAAGTGGCAGATGACAGCTACATATCCGGACCCTGTTAAATCAAAAGAAAACCCAGAAAGGTTCAAATTACTGGATGTCCTGTTAAGTATGCAATATGATGCCTGGGACATATTGTAAATGGTGCTGGACAGCAAAGGTTTTAGACTCAGTCTCCCACAGATGACAATAATGAACTGGTCTCCTGTACGGCACATTTCCTAGTTCCCGTTAGTCTGCTGTACTGATTCTTGTCTATAAGCATACAGTAGCAGGTGAGTCATGGACCCAGCTAGCTAACAAGGAGAGATTCAAATTATATTGAAGATGACTGCATTCGTTTGTATGCGTCATTGTGAGAACAGGGCATGCAGGGTGGAAGCTGGCGGTCAACAGCTGAGCACAGACAGTTAGTATATCAAACCTGGGGAAGAAGCAGCTGAGGCATCAGCCATAAAGCATCAGGCATCAGCCTCCTCTCTGCAGCCTGTGAAGCTCCTTGCTTAGCATGCAATGGCTTTATTTATACATCCTCTCCACTGATAAAAGATATCCAAAGCTGGCATTCAGGATAACTGCTTTGATAGTGGTCATAATGTCAAAACAGGATTCTAAATAAAGCCCTTCCTCCTTGCCATTACCTAAAACACTCACAATAGATCTCTGATTAGCCTGCTAGAAAGCTGGCAGATGATGCACTCCTCTGAGGAGGGTTTACTGACTATAATCCCAGTGTCTACAAAGCAGAGCTACTTAAGGCTAACCAGGTGCTCACTTATATGATCTCAAACAGACACAGAAGCCTTCTATTAGCTATTAGCTTCTAGTGCTCCATATTCCATAGCTGAGTAGAGGATAAAGCATGCATGCATACCTGTCTCAGAACTAGAGTTTTTTACTGCATGTCTACTTCACCATAAAACTGGAGAAAACATAAAAGTTAGGCCATATCTAGACGCAAAAGAAATGTGGGGATAAAGTGTGTATGTATTGGAAAGACAACCATAGGTCTATATGGTAAATATGATTTGATAAAATTTCAGTTTCCGAAATGTTTCAAAATGTTGTCTTATTGTGTAAAACCAAGTTGTTTTCCAGTCATGGCATGTTTATTTATAAAGCATGTTTAAAACAGATGATTGTTGACACTTTGCGCAAAAAGTCTGGACACTTTTGAAAGGGATGCTGTACATTTATGTTACAGTGGGTGAGCACTTTGTTTGAACTTAAAAACGATTCGTTTTGCCTCCACATTCTGTTTGCTTATTGGTTGCTAGAATTTCTAGTTCGGGAGAGCACCCTGATGTAGCCTGATGCACTAAACGCTTTCACATTGTTTCACTTTGTGCAAAACTTTGTCTGTAACCTATCCATTGAAAAAGTTTGGTGGGCAGATACTTTCTGCTTCAATCAATTGCTACTGCTTGGTTGTGACGTATGTTATGTGCCAGAACACACAGCTTGAGTTCAAAGTCATCACATTCAGCCTTCCCTCTGTTTGCTGATTGGCCCGCATAGCTCAGAGTCTGTGGAAACCTAAGCCTTCAGGTAGATCCCTGATACAGTGATGTAGCTAAATGAGAAATTGAGTGGAAGCACTAGGTGGTGCTAGCCTAGCTAGCCCTGATGTAGTACCTTAGCGAAATACAATATTGAGTAGAGGTACTACTAAAGTTCAGTTTTAGTTTTATTGATTTTAGTTTAATTTCATTTTTTCTATTATTTTAGGGAAGTCAAAAGTAGCTAATAAGCAGACATAGACATAGTTGGAACATACAGTACGAGAGACATGAGAGTACAAATCCTTTCATTGCTTTGCAGGTGTGTGAGAAAGAGAAAGAGAGAGTGTGTTAAAAAATGTGTTGTAGTGTTCTGTGTTCTGTATGTGAGAGAGAGGCCTAACTAACACCTTTGTACAAAGCGCTATGATAATCATAGTGAAGCGAGAAGGTCATGAAAGCATGAGTGGCCTTTTCAAAATCATGAAATGAAAAAGGTCTTGACTTGAGAGGAATCACAAAAGCTTTCAGAAAGCATATTCTCTATCAGCGCTACAGATTAACTTGGTTGCACTGCACCTAATTTTTCCCATTTTGGTGCACTAAAAATGCCATTGCAATATGATTGTTTTGGTGCACTAAAAATGTATTGCAATGCAATCATAGTGGTCAGAGGTCTAGGTCTGAGCATGGTCATCCTTGATGTAGTGACTGCTTGAGAACCATGTAAAGAACGAGAAGAGGGAAAGGAAAGAACTACTAGAACATGTAAAGGTTCTGCTGGGAAATTCCAGAATTAAATGGTTGTTTCCAAAGATTCTAGAGTGAAGTGCCTTGGAATCTCTGGTTGTGTCTATTCATTTTGCAAAGCAAGTCACTGTTAAAATTTTTGGTGCACCGGTGTAACCAATGACAATTCTTTAGTAAGGACTGAAGGGATTTGCACCTAAATGAACTGCACTATGTAGCCCTGTATAGAGACAAAAATATTGGGATGAATATCATAACATACACAAAAATGTAAGAGGACATTACATCCATAACTGCCATCCTGACTCCCGATGAACTGTCTCCAAACAATTGATTGCCGGTTCGACCTTTGGAAGCCCTCTGACACAAATGCTGATCAGTGGTGTAGCTATCAGTAAGCAGGGACAGCAGTTGCGGCCCCGGCAGCTAATGCTAATTATAACCCATCTGACCCTTTTTCATATCAGACAATATGTTTACTTAAAGCCAATTACTTGATCTATAGCGCCCAGCTTTCAACTACCATAATAATACTAACCAGGCTCAATATGACCTAATCAGATTCACTCTCTTACTCCATGGTGTGCTCTTGAAGCATAGCCAACTAAAAAGCCCTCTACATAGGCTGTAAATACACAAACATGTTTGTGTTAATATTGACAACATATTATAGTGATATTTAATAATCAATGGATCTTCTGGATGTGATCGACAACTTGCACAGAGGAAATTTCATGTATGAAAATGCACGCTATACGCTGACTTGCATAACAGGAAGCGCAATCACTTGTTTTGTGTTTGTGCAATGGATTTTTGTTATCAAGAGCAAATGAGATGGACAAACTTTTCTAATGTATAAAAACAAAGGCATTATGAAGCATACTGACAGGTGGCTCTTACTCACATCAGTACACAAAACCACTCCGTCGCTATTACAATACTGAGTTAATTTCAGAGCCTTCATAGCACCATTCAGCTTAGCAGCCTACTTAAGCTATTTCACTGTAAAGTCGAATTTGTGCACCTACTGGTTATCTAACCTGGCACTGACACATTAACATGCCAGGAACTATATTTTGGTGGTCTGAACCATCAGACTTTGCAGTATTTTATTTAGCTCCAGTCACGCATTAAACCAAATACAAATCCCAAATGTCTCTCACTGAAGATGTGATTTGTCATTATGTGTTTATCACATTTTATCATCAAAAGTTGTGAGAAGCATTTTTACTTTGGCTTTGGTATCATTTGAAAAAAGTCTTATGTCCTTCCACCTGTGAAAACTGCAAATATTTCCCTTACTGCTGTTAATAATGGTGATAACTAAAATGGGTGTCTTCAAATAAGATGAAAACACTCTCTTTTATAGACTCTCTCTCTCTCACTCACTCACTCACTCTCTTTCTCTGTGTGTTTGTCTCTGTGTGCCTATGTGTGTTTGTGTGTTCATGTACTTCAAAATGACTTTGGTATTGCTGCATCAAACATATGACCGACCGCATGCACTATATCTTCCCTCCCTCCATCTTTTATATTAGAGGGCTAAATAGAAATCCCCACAGGAGGAGAAGAGATGGCTAAACTCGATACCTGCTCTGTGGCTGAGGAAGCAGATGAGGCATCTCTTATTCTTGTGACAAAACAAAATCCAATTATTTCACCAGTCTCCCTTCCGCTCTGTCCACAGCCTTTGCCGTCCAGCCCCTTCTCATTTTTTCCCCCTCCCTTTATCCAGTTTCACCCACTCAAAGTGATTGCTTGGCAGGGTGTTCAGCATTTCAAGTATATACTGGTACACTTCAGACCCATACAATTCAAGGCCTGAAGAAAGGAGCAGAAACTACTGAAATCAGCTTAGATTATCACCGCATAGGCAACAGTAGAATAACTCAGTGCTTGCTGGCTGGCATAGACTGGATCAAGCCAATGATTACCAACAATGTACTTTATCAGACAACTAATTATCAGTACCATAAAAAAATAGCAAGGACGGCAGTCAGTGTATCACACCATTTCTCTAAATAGCTTACCTAAATTTAGGATCTACTTTTATTAGTATTTATGCTCAGTTGTCACAATAAAGTACTGCAACTTGTGTTGCTCAATGCACTGAATAAGCACATACTAAAGTAAGTTATGATAAATGACAAAATATTTGAAACAAGTATCATCTTTTAGGGCATAAAATTTCTAGCAGTGGCAGAATGTCTGAAATATCTTGGGGGTCTTTTCTGAAGAACTACCCTATCTTTATGAAGGTGGTGTCAGCCTTGAGCAGTTGTGTACTTCAGAGATCATGAGCAAAATTACTCTAACTTTTGTTCTCAAGAACAAGTTTTGCCTTTTTTTCTCCCCTTAAGAAAAAAAAAAAACATGACTCCTGGACCTTGGTCCTTTGGTGAGTGTAGGCAACCTCGACTCAGGGGCACTGCACTACCGACCCCCCAAATCAGCTGGTAAATATTAATGGCCAACACTTTCGTCAAGTATCCCAGCAGGAGATGCTGCCAGCTACACCTACTGCATTATAAGTGGCCTGTTTTATGAGAATACAAAAACATGAAATCAAGTGACTTCAGTACAGCGAGTATCAGAGAGAGATACAATAATTTATCAAGATCACTTGGACTTATCTGTAAGCACTGTGCTCTTTAGAAGAATTTAATCAAAGAGATTTTTTGGCATCTTTTGTCTGAAAAGGGCCAAGACTTAAATTGATGTGAAACAAATACCAAGGAATTTTCACATATTTCAGATGAGCATGGCCATGATCCAACCCATGGAGACACCACACCATATCAGACAGCTTGAGGGAGGAGATAGCAGACAGTGAGGGTTTGTCAGGAACACAAAAAGGACAGCAAGACAGAAGGAACTTAAGTGAAAACAAAAGCTTATATGCTTGAATAAAAAAAAGAAAAACATATCCTCTTATTCTTTGCCTCTTGCAAACAGAGATGTGGCATTATTGTAAGTCTGAGAGTAACTTGATGAGATGAGGGTGGAATGGGGTGGTGTGGAGGGTAGAGGGCTTTCTTCAGAAGATCTGAAGACAATGGAGGGAAAATTGGTTGGCAACAATGAAAAACGTCTGGCCTGGGGATGTGGATTTATATAACATGAATTTTTAATTCTGGCAGAAGATTATAATTATCTTCTCATAAGTGAAGAGCTGCGCCATAGACTCTGCAACCTGAGTGAGGAGATTGCACTGAGATTGCATTGAAACAGGCTTCTGCGCTGGTTTCTTTTCTTGACTCAAGGAGAAGAGCATGCACTGCTCCATTACTGCATTCATGCCCTGGACAATAGGATTGTTTGGTGCTTATGCTATGTACTTTTTATAGGATCATCACTGTGATCTGAGGGGGGTGGTGAAGACCAGGAGACCAAAGGAAGGAAGCTCTCACAGAGCAGATAAATCTTAAGCTCTGCCCTTGGAACTACTGTGCTCTCTGTGGCACCAGGAGGAAGAAAGGTTTTGAAATATTCAGTGGTTCATATGAAATCACAATATATTAAGATATTGTTGCTTATATTGTAATATAGCAAACAATAATTTACCTTTGTCTTAGAAATATTCTGATATACACAGTTGGCAATAGAATTGATATATGATGGCTTTTAATGGGTGGTAAAAATGCAAAGGCGAAGATCATGTACAGATCAATGGCCGGTAATACATGAAAGGGTGTGCGTGTGTGTGTGTCCTTTCATGTGTGACTCTCTGAAGTCACAGGATGCCATTACCAAAGACGAGCACTGGCTGGATGTGTGTGTGTCACCATAGACTCTCAGTCAGGCCACTTCCAACCTACAGGGGAGAATGCACTCCACAGCAGCCTCAAGCCCATTCCACTCTAGAGTGGAGCTTGTTCTTATTTATTTCTTTTATGTGCTTTTTTTTCTCCTCAGGACCCAGGATATTGGAGGAGTGTAAAGATGAGAGGGCACTTAAATCTTGCGAGTAGCGCTCGGGGTGAGACACAAACAGGGAACAGGGGAGGGAGACGAGCTGGTATAAAAGCCAATGCTGAGTAACATTGCAGTGATAATTTCATAGCGTTCCACTTTTGGACTGCCAAGGATACTTTTTTTTAAGTCATTCAGCATCTTTCGTTGATTGCAACATTGTCAAAAGCTGTTTCAGAAGAAAATCAAAAAAGCCTCATGAATGACCTTATCTGTTCTGTTATATTGGTAATACTTTACTTGACTGTGTGATTCCATCAAATGCTATACCCATAGAATATAAACCTGACATCAAGATTTGTTATGTTGTCAAATGTATTTTTATTTTTAAGTTTATGTTTAATTTTTGTGTCTCTAAGAAAACCACTCACTATGTCAACAGCACTTTGATGGGGAACAAAGTGCACTAAGATCAAGTGACTTTTCGTGTACATGCATGAAGCCCTGTTTCTTAATGACAAATTATTTTAGGATTAGGAATCATTTTATTTATCAAACCAAAAATAAGGCTAAATTCAATTTTTGCAAGCAACAAATTGCCAGTCCCAAAGCATCATTTGGCCCCTGACCCTAAAGGAATTTGAAATTCTCTTTGCTGTCATACCTTAATTGAAAGGGCATATAACAAGACAGCGATTTGCATTAGAATCGGCTTGTCATAATTGACAAGGAATTATTTTGCATGTTATATGAAGGATGCAGTCACACAGGCAGCAGTTTAAATCTAGCTTGAAGGGGAGCCATATTGTAGCTAACTGGAAAAGAAGCACATGGCAAACATCACCAGGATGTTTAAAATGAATGATGCCTTTGACACTGTTAAGGTGGCTACATTGGCAATGCAGTTTTTGTAGACTGTATGCCATCATAAATGATACATTACTGTATAGGCCTAGTGCATACTTTCAAATGCATCAGCTATGTTTCATAGCTTTTTTGTTGTTGTTTTGCACTGTGACAAATGATTTCTTTCTTTAAGAAATGAATTGAATGCTGAAACCTATAGGGCTGTGACCTTATTGTCTGTCATGCTGCCTTGAACTGCTTCTCCACAAAGGGTTGCATTTACTCTGACAACAAGGTTTTGAAGCTGTGACTTATCATTGGATTGCTGCCACTGCTGTGGGAAACCATAAGACGAAAGAGTTCATCATGATTGCTCTCTCCCAGCCAGCACGTAAAAATGGAAATAGAGTCTGTCTCTGTCTGATGCCTTGTCATTTATGCCTAAAAACATCATGGAAATCCTAAACGATACTGGATTTAACTGTTGGAACTGCTGGAAATTCAGTTAAAAATACAAAAAAAGCATTTTACAGTTTCATTGAACCTACAAATGCTTTTGCACAAGAGAAACAGATAACTACCACCGTTATGAATCTGGACGACCAATAATGGAGACTACCAGTCCATGTCTTTGTGAGAGGAGGAAACAGTGACACTTTAATCTCAGTGAAGACTGATTGAGAGGGCAAGCAGTCAATACAATACATACACTTTTTGTTGGTGGACCTGCTGCTCACACTAACAACTGCACGAAACAAAGTATTTGAAGAACTCACCATTTTCTGTCTTAAAAGGAAAACAAATGATTTTGCCAAAGCAGATGTTGTACACTATCATAAGTCTATTTATATTTCATTGTTCACTGAATAGTTCAATATTTTTGTAACGGGTCAATGTCATATCCATTGCCCAAATTTTCCAACACACTTTTAAACAGGCTGCAGCCTGTATGCAGCACATATCAGCTGTTTTGCTGGGTGTACAACCAAATGATATGTTGCTGGTATGATGGAGGTCTGGTGCTATCCAAACATCTTTGTTGGAAGCTGTGGTTTGATGCTAAACTCATTCTCTAGAAACCTCACCTTCAGATCCTCATCTCACAGTCCATGTTAGCTCTCTGATGTGTGTTGGTCAAAGGGCCATGTGAATAATTTAGAAGCGTGTATCTTACCTTGTTTGAAGGCATATCTGAGATCTCAACTTGACCACAAGTGGTAAAACATAAAACAGACGAGGTGGATAAGGCAAATGCTGGAATGAGATTAGAATGATGAAGTGAATGAAAATTAAAGGCTTAGATCTTGCAAAAGGAAAGCCTTACATTTATTGACATGACGTTAAAAAAATCCTAATTTCAAGAGGAATAGTGGAACATTATTTATATATTTATATGTATTATATGTATTTTAGTTAATATGATAAAATTGCTGTTTCCATCAAACTTCCAGCCAAATGCCTTTATTGCTGCATGCCAGTTGTTTTACATATAATATGAGTGAGCCATGTGTCAGTTCTAGTGATACAGACTTGGCTGTCATTATGAGGCTTTATGAATGCTACATACCCATTATGAATGTGATGCTTTGGGGACACTGGGTAACCACAATTTGTTTTCATTCCAATATTCCACTGGACCACAGCTTTTCCTGAAGGGCCAAGTGTGGCTGTTATTATTGTGTGAGTACAAATAAATCATGAACTGGACTCAGGAGTTGGTGTGAGAGGCTGCATGTCATAACAAATGTAACCCTCTGGGTTATATGTCTAAAAGGAAAAGACAATGTGTGCATCTAAGCTTGATAAAGACAAGCCTTGTTTTGATCAGTTCATACAGTAACCATTTGTTTGGCAAAGGGAGTGAAAAGCAAGGCAGAAAGGACCTCACTGGGGACCGAGTCAAACTGCTATTGTGTTACTGAAGTGTATAATTCCAGCTGAGCTATTATCCTCTTCAAATACAAAGCCTACAGCAGTCATGTAACCCACAGAGCCAATTATCTGTGGAGGACTTAATTGCATTATCACTTAATATATCCATTATGTACTTACTGAGATGAGAAACTTTTATAGAAGTATGAAAAATAAAGACTTAATAAATATGTACACTTGGAATTTTTTAACACCTTTCTTCTGAGAAAAGTGGATAACATTTGAATAACTATATTTAAACAGCCTCCTTCTCACCGCTGTAAACAGTTATTCTCAGAAACACAGTGGTCTCAGCTCTTCATCTGTTTTCATAATTCAATTCCATGATTTTGGGGACCCCAAAACTTGTAAGTAGCAGGCCCTTAGAATCCACCTATTTACACACATAGGCCTATGGTAATGCTTCGTTGACAAATATTTTGCAATGTATCAAATTCTGCAAAATCACTGTGTCCTGATATTAACATCCTCTTCAGTAAAACATCTGTCAACATCGATTCATGACCTCGTATGATTCCCATAATCATTTTCAGTTGATTTGGACATTTTATTTAGTGCAAAGGCTGCTGGGATAAATGTCATGTGCATAACAGAGTGCTATTACAAAAGAATCATTCACTTTGGGATACAGGCATCAAATCTGGCATGAATAAGGACTAGGACTAGAACTTTTTACGTGGCGGTGGTAACGTAGCGGTTAAGGAACCTCGCTAGCGTGCAAATAGCCTGATAAGTTTTGGATTCGAATCCTAGATGCCACCGTTGTGCCCCTGAGCAAGGCCCTGAACAATTGATAGTTGACAAAAAATGTAGGTCACGTGGATAAAAGCTAAATGCATAAATGAAAATGTTAATAATCTTTGTTTCCTCTCATCACAGAGCCAGGTAAGAAAATAAATTCAAAATAGGCTATCCTTGTTAGCATGCCACTAAAGTTTAGGTTTTGTCTTCAACATTAATTTTTTTGCTGGTTGTTGTTAATTGGCTGCCACCTTTTGAGTGAGCAAGGGGTAGGCTACCACAGCAGATTATCAATACCCAGCTTGATATCTATATAAATATTGCAGATGTGGTAGTGTTGTTTTTGGTAGAAATATTGCATTAGTTTCATTAATTATCGTGAAAATCACAGTTGTAGGTAGCCTAAGAATAACAACTCATTTTGCATTTTCTCAGCTTATTTTGTCTGCTGTAGGTTTGTTTGCATACAGAAAATTATGTAAGTTGTGATGAGAAACATGACAGCTACTGTGTCAGCTACTTTGCTAATTTAATGCCAATTTAGAATTCACACCTTAGTGATTTGAGTCATTTGGGTGGTAGGGAGCCTGTGATGGCAAACATTTGGCAGCCTGTATTGCTTCTGAAACATTCAAGTAATGCTCTCTTTGAGCATCACCTTAAAATCGCCTATTCACAGCCCATCCACTTAGCATCAAGAGTAGATAAATACTGGTTAAACTAGACTTTGGAAAGCACACTTTGGAGAAACATAAAGTTGTACTTCCATAATCTGGCCAACTTACATTTTTTCACAAGTCCAAAATGCAAAGGGCTGTTATAGCACTAAAAATGCTGGATTTGACATCATTTGAACTCCTGCTCACTGGAACATATATTTTTGGAAGCTCTGCAGCAGTGCAATGCTTTTCTGGGTGCAGTATATGTCCATTTCAATGTATCATACCGAGGCAGGGGTCCCATCACCCTGCTGACAGCACAGCACAGACTGCACTTTGTGTATGTGTGAAAGAAAGATAGAATAGAAAGAGAGTGAATGAGGGAGGGAGGGAGGGAAGAGGGAGTGAGAGAGAAATAGGGAAAGGGGGAATAGACAGGAAGAGAAGAAGAGAAGCCGTGCTTCACTGACACTTTCTCAAAACCAAAGCTGAGGCATGAGGGAGCTGAGGCTTGGACTCTTTTCAGGCTTCTATTGGAAACCCCCACTAGGGGCTGCACGAGCAGAGCTCAAACAGATCAATACAATGAAAGAGACGGAGGAAGAGATGAGAGAGGGGGGGGGGGGGAGAGAGAGAGTCAGTGGGGAAGAAGGGAGGGAGAGAGAACAAGGCAGGAGCATAGAGAAGGGGAGGTATTGGGGGAGAAAACGAGCCTGTGTGCATGTGAGAAAGCAATTGACAGGGAGAGCAAGAGAAGGAGGAGGGGGAGAGAGAGAGCGAGTGTGCCTGAGAGAGAGATAAAGAGAGAGGGAGGGAAAGGAGGGGGAGGTAGTGGGAGAGAGGCACATGCACAGATGTACAGTGTGTGTCTGACCGAGTAAGAGAGCCAGTAGAGAGTGAGAGAGAGAGAGAGAGTGGGAGACAGAGAGAGAGAGAGGAGGAGAAAGCTGGAGCAAGGTGCACACATTGCCCTGCTTCCTCATTGCAGCCACGACCGGCAGAGAGTGAGGAGCCCCCCGACTAAACGGTGGGAACAACAGAGCCTCTGAACAATCGTCTGACAGATCGATACCCCCCCCAGTAGAAGAGGCAGCCACTGCCAGAAGCTCTCTTAGGATCTCCGACCAAGAGATAAGACACACAGCGACACGGCAAGGAAGAAAAAGAGAGGAAGAGGGAGGGAGAGAGAAAGGCAAGAGTCAGAGGAAGACAAACCAAAGCATCCTCCGGTTGGCTTCTCAGACTGGGTAAGTTGTGCTGTATGTCTTATAAGGCTAGGGTGCTCGGACATAGGTCAAGACCCTATAGATAAATGTCAAAAGGGGGAGGGGGGTCATTTTGGGGGGGGTGTCAAGGTATGCTGTGGCATTGTTTCTGCTCATTAATGGAAAAATTGGCTTGTTCCTCAGAGGATAACAAACAAGACTACTATAAAATGACTACTGGTTTGTTGACTGCATGTTTCCTTTAATTGGTTTTGTGGCATTTTCAAATTGGATAGCAAAAGAGTGGAATTCAGTGGGATGTTACATATCTCCAACCTGGGTTAGCTATTTTAATTGACTGAGGGTAAAGTGAAAATAGAGTTTTGAGTGTGCTACTGTGTTCTGTGGTCATATCTTGCACAGGCAATAGTTTTTTGTTAACTCAAAACATTGTCAATCACCCAGAGCAGCGTGTATCCTCTAAAAAAGTTTTTTTTTTCACTTACAGAAAAAAAGTTTACCCTTTCTCAAAGCACACAAATATACTTATTCCAAAGTTTGCATCATGTCCTACAATACTGGTTGGTTTTGCATCAAATTTGTAATTTTGTGAATTTTGCAATTATTTGTAAAACTAGCTATTTAGTAAGGGGGTGTACTGAAGATACATTTTTGTAAAGTGTGGGTCTCCTTCACTAGTGTATTACATGTTCGATTTTCTGACATAATGGTTATGACTGACCATTTGACAGAGTTTACAACAACAGCCATAGTGATGCAGTCATCACTAATCAGACAAGCAAGCATGTGGTTTTTCAGGGCATTTGACTCAGACATTAAAGTTTTTAGGTAAGATGCACTTTCAAAGATTCAACTAGTGCAGTAAAGGAAGGACATAGAGTTTGGGGATTTTGGGTCACCTCAACTGGTTATGTGGGCAAGTACAAGAAGCAGCCTTCAGACTCTTTGTGTGGACTTTTAAGATTGAAACGGATGGAAAAAAATTTTGTTTGTTATTATCCGACATGCTGGGGGAACTTTTCAATGCACAGCGTGTTTAAGAGGCCAGGCTGGCCAGATAAGGCTGAAACTGCTGCGCATCTGCACGGAAATAATGGGTTTATTTCAAACATGTCAGCTGCTCCTAGGAATGGAGAAGTAAATACTGATACCGTATGCATCCCTGCTCTCTCTCTCACTATCTCTCTCTCTCTCTGCAGTGCTGCATTCTGAAGGTTATTGTCATATTTCTTAAGTGTCTAATTTGTCAAAGTCACCTCAACATATTGGCCATGGGCAGAGAGTTGGATATTGGCATGCTAGAAAAAAAGTCTGGTGCACGTGAGGAGGGGTTGTCTTTCAGTGAATCAGGGATTCACTGGGTTGGGGGTGGGGTGTGGTGGGGCTGGAAGTATAAATCTTTTGTACCTATATGATGAGACCTCATTTTTCCCAATTCCACCCTGTGGTGCTTTGTGGCTGCCCATATTGGTGAGGAAAGAAGAAGACCCTGAGGTATGGCAGAAGCTCTGTGTAGGTTGAGTGTGCTTCTTAGTTGCTCATTTCTTCTCCTCCCTCTTGCGCCCGTGTCATTAGTCTTGGGCAAGCATTCAAAGGTTTTCCCTGAGTCTGAAAATTTAGATAACATTCTCTGCATCCCTCCAACAGAGCTGGCCTATCCATTAAGGCTCAGGCACATGCAGAAACCTGTTAAACTAACACAGGCCCGTTTATGCAAATGGGAATCAATAATGCGCCTTATGGAGAGAAAATGTTAATGCCTTCCCTTTGAGGCCAGGAAAAGCAAACATCACATAAATAAACATGTTTATCAATTTTAGGTTTATTTTTAAGGAAATGCTTAAAAACGACTGAAAAATGTGTTTCTATACCATTGGATTTGTCACTGTCTTTCCTGTTCAGACAATTTTACAACCCAAAAACTGGTTTGTCACTGTCTTTCCTGTTCAGACAATTTTACAACCCCAAAACAACCAAGCAAATACAAGCAAGAGGGACACCTTTTTGCTGTGAGTTGATTCATTGCCTTCTTGAATGGACAGTATCTCTCTCTCTCTATCTCTTTTTTTGCTCCCACTCTCTATCAGTGTGAATAATTGATATTTACCATAGCGCCAATGGGTAGCCAAACAACGTGATTGTGTTAGTCTATGCGGTAATTAATAATTTACATAATGTTTCAGAGCTAGGGATTAGTTTCTCCATAGTGCCCAGCAGTTATTGTGTTAGCGAAGGTTTCCCGCATTACTCTCTATCGCAGCACAGAGGTAATTAAGACAGGATCCCATTTGCATGAAGTCCTGGCAGAAGCCTGCTGAAAAAAAACAATGGTTGGGATGCACATGAAGCAGATTCAGGTGATAAATGCCACTCATTTAGCCCTGCATGTGTTATGCATCTTCATCACAGAGTGTGGGCATACTTGAAGGGGAAGTGTTTCTTTGTTTGTAGTTAGCATTAGTGGTTTAGTGGTATTGCAGATATATTTTTAGAAATGATTCATGCAGTGGAAAACAAGGAGGATCAATGGAATTTGCTGTACATGAAAGGTGAAGACCTGTTCAAATTTTTCAATTGTTCATACTACTCATATGTGCCCATGGTACATACACTGTCAAGTGTGCAATCTATTTGATAAATGCTGGGGAGACCTTGTGTTAAATGGTGTTCTCCAACTGGAATCAACACGCTTTTTACCAAGAGAGGTAGAGAGAGAGAGAGAGAGAGTGAGAGAGAGAAACTAGGAGAATTGCTTGACCTCTGTTGATACACTCATCACCCCATCCGCCTACAGCTCAGACCATAAAAACCCTGCCTCCGCCTCCCCCATCTTCCCTCGTGAGTGCCAGTAGGGGGTGCTGAAGAGTCTGTGCTGCGGGGCTCAAACGGTGGGCTGTTTACAATGTCTTCCTCACTGGGTTTAAGGGAACCAGCACTTGCACTGAACTCCAGCATGACAGTCCCCATTAACAGGATTGTAACTCAAATGTTAATTAAGGAGAGTGAGTCAACACATATTTTTTTTCCTGCCTAAGGCATGCACTGCTGTGTCTATTTTAACATGTATTAGTAAAAAAAAATGGGGAACAAGGGGGAAAAAGGGTGTGACAGTATAATTATGTGTGTGTGTGTGTGTGTGAGGTAGAGATGGCGTCTGTCTGTATGTCTGGTTGAGTGTCTGAGGTCTGAATGCAGAGGGTTGGCTTGTATGTTCCAGTGCTCTGCTCTCAGGTTTGAGGGATTCTTTTTGGTTGTGCTAAGTGAAGAATACTCGAGGCAGAGGAAAGCACATACCAAGACCAGCTTCTGTAATGGCCCAGGGAGTGAGTGACAGGCCGGATGAGCTGAAAGGGCAGTGGGACACCTCATCTGATGCAGACTCAATGGATGCCTGTCAATCAATCACAGCCAGCTCAAAGTCAGAGAGCAGGTCATGACTAAACATGGATGCATCCCACGTACAGACACACACACACACACACACACACACACACACACACACACACACACACACACACACACACACACACACACACACACACCACACACACACACATTTACATAGAAGAAACAAAATCAAGTTAACAGTGTGAGCTTCCAGGGAGACATTTCCATACTTATTACTTTTGTGTGAGATCATTAAAATTCACTCATTCATTTTGTGAAACAGTCTTTTTTACTCAGACTCACTGTGGTAGAGGACCTATCCTGTGCTTTTCCTTTCAGATGTAAATATGAGTGATATGATATGATATTCAAATCACAGTCCCAGTAGATGTACTTATATTCTCGACATTTACCTTAAAGGCCATTAGAGCAAACACAGACATCCTTTCACTGCATCCATTTGCTATTCATCTCTGTCGTCTGTGTAAACAAACCGAGCAGGGCAGAGGAAAAGGCTTAAGACCGGAGAGCTCGCACTGTTTCACTGCTGATGTGAGAAAGGCTAGAGATGCTCCTTTTATATATTTTGGCCAACCCATGGGGGCTGCTCAAAGGGCCTGTCTGCAGGTTCTTTCTCTGCATGGGTCAGACTTAAATGCCAGGCTGGAGGATGCTGACATGTTTGCTGAAGACCTCTGGTCCGTTCGGAGCCTGGGAGAGAAGCTCAGGTGTTAAGTTCATTTGCCAAGCCCCGGCGGCTTGTCTGGAACTCTGCTGTTTTAAGCAGAGGAGGCAGGTGCCCTGAAGATGCAGTACAGGGGGGCCTGTTTACAAAGTGTTCTCTCATATCCCCTCTCACTCGGCACGAACGGTACAAAACAAAAACAACAATCACGGTAGCTTTAAAAAGCCCCTGTCTGCAGTTATTTCAATCAATTAAGTGTGTTGTAAGAGAAGTAGCCTTTAATTGGCGAGTGATTAAGAGCCACAATCATTTTTTGCTCCAGCGATCATTCCATCTGTCCACAATCCTAAAACATACTAGTGTTTGTGCAATACCCTTCCCACTGGCTAATTTGACTTCAATCAGGAGAAATGTCCATTATCCTAGTAAAACAGCAGTATGGCCTCTCTGTATGTGCAGACTTACAGTACCTCATGTCTTATATGAAGCAAATCCCTTTGATAACTCTTGTTTCAGTTACTTTTAGTAATCCACCATTTGGATTACTAACCTCTAGTAGTGATACGCTTAGTGACTACCATCAGAGCCAATCACTGACAGGCTCTCAAATTCTTGCTGTCAAAGGACAAACACACTCCAGTCCTGTGAGCAAATCCCCTCAGTTTGATGGAGCAGTACATCAGGGAGCCTCATCTTTAGAAGTGTTGTCTGGTGAACAAGGCTTTATTATTGCAGACTTAAAAATACCTCTGCTGCGAAGACTTTCCAGTGACAGCAGGCCAGTGGTAGTAATTACAGTGGTGCTGATTAAATTTGCCCAGTAATTAAACAAACATCATTGATCCCCCCCACTGAGAAAGCCCCAGCCATCTAACCTCAAGTCCTCGGCACCCATCATCCATCTCTCCATTGCTGCTTCCTGGGTGCCCTGAAGCAGTAGGCCAATCAGATAATTGCAATTTGTGAAATGAACATGCAGTCAATTCCGGTTAGGCCGCGGTTGAACACATTGATATTTCACACACTGTTGAAGCCTCACGCCCATTTCCCATCTCATGAATTGATGGCCGGGATCGAAAGGGTGTACCACGGCTTCCTGAAACGAGGCACGTCATCAAGCCTTTCATTTCATTTTGAAGCCGCTTGGTGAACGCATTGTTTCTCATCTTTTTGTGTCGTATTTTCCCCTGACCCGGTGTTTGTAGTTGTGTGTCTGCTTCATGTTATTTTGTTTCAGCCTCTCCTTCTACCCATCTGTGCGGGCAGATGGAGGAAGACTCCCACATAGTAGTGCTTGGCTGCCAATATTTCACCACTCCGCTTTTGTAGTTTGGAAGAAAGAAAGTCTTCTCAGCTTCACCTGTTCCTGTTTTTTCACGCTCGTTACAGGACTTCATGGCCAAGTGTGCGTCCGCAGCATTTCAATTTTGATCACCTCTCTGTGAATCAAAGTTGTTATCCTGAAGGGAACAGGTGCACATCATTGAACTCCAGCTGAGGCAGAGACTCCCATAGTCTTGACTCTGGTAGTATTTGAATAGCTGGTGGTGCAGTGCTCCATAAGGCCCTGGAATTCCCCTGGAATTGCCTAAGACATAAAAAACATATTCTGAAGAGATCGTAGAGTGCCTTTTCTTTTTATTCCCCTTATGTGGTAGAAACCATCACAGAATACTGCCCTGTGGTCACCATTGTGCTGGGTGCTATGCACATGGAAATCCAGTTGGCGCTTACTGCTGCCACATAAAGTTAGTTAGTATGTTAGTTAGCTAGTAAGTAAATAGGTCACCAGAGACAGTTGTCACTGATTGCAGTTGACTGGAGTTGACCACACTTTGAGTGCCTTTATTCAGTATGCCATTTAGTTTTACATATGATGCCATCCATTTCTTATTCAAGAAATACAGCCTATGCTACTTAGCTAGATCTGGCTAAACAAAGGGATCACACAAGTAATATACCAGAGTCTCTCCTAGCCTCTGAAAAAATATCCCCGCTCCTGTCACTACGCATGCAGACACAAAATTCTGAATCTGAATTAATATTTCTCATTATGTGGGCCTGTCTGCCTTTTTCTCAAACTCACAAGTGAGTTATTCTTTATTCTGCAGTGTGTGCGTGTGTGTGTGTGTGTGTGTGTGTGTGTGTGTGTGTGTGTGTGTGTGTGTGTGTGTGTGTGTGTGTGTGTCACACAAGACGACTCTGTTTTGTGGGACAGGGAGTTCTGAACACAGGCAAAAGCCTGTTCATTATGAACGACTCCAAAAGGACCATGGTTCTTAAGAACGGGAAAGGTGTGTTTCAGATATTTTTTAAAATATGGATTAGTTTAGAATCTTGAACATACTGAAGATTGCATGAATAATTTATTCTTTTGGCTCTGTTTGAGAGCCATGAAGTTGTATTTCCTTGATATTCACCTGACCCCACTGTGTATTGACCGTGTGTACTGTAGCGAGACAGGTTTTGGCCTGGGAATTAAAGTGACCTTTCAGAGTATGCTGCATATACCCACTGAGGATGTACCATGGAGTCGTGCTTAAGAAAGCACATGCACAAAATGCCTTTAAAACCAAACTCTAACGAGAAGAGAAACTTATACACAAATCATGCATGTTGGTTAAGCCCATCATTTGTCTTATACAGGTGGGTTTATGATGATTAATATGTCTGTTCCTATGTCGCCCTTTTTTCATTGCTGTTTGTTAATAAAAAAAAAAGTTTAGGATGCTACTAAAAATGATTTTGACAATACACTTCAATTCTTTGTGTAGCTCCCAAATGTTTACAGAGTGTTGTGATGGAAGGAATCAAGCAAAATGAAATATAAATAAAATAAATAAAACAAAATATGCCTCATGTGTCATGTCCCCATGACATTAAGGTTATTTTTCCTTTCTTTCAAACAACAGCATATTTATTCTGTTCTTATTGATTAACTCCTCATTAAATATCAGTTTCCAGTAATTTCCTAAATGTAAGCTGCACCATTTGTGAAAACCACAGTATACTGTTTTATATCCAGACCAGTGCCACCTAGTACCTCAGCTCAGTATTGCATATTGCTTTAGTCAGGGTGGTTTCCAAAGGCTTTGGTTTCCTCAACTTAATTTCTTAGCATCCAGTTGGAGAGAAATTGAAGGCAGAATCAATAGATTTATAGGTCAAAGTACCCATCATATCCATCACAAAGTAAATGCCTATTGAGCATCCAGACTCTTTGCACAATGTGTAGCAAATTGAGAGAGTCTGGTCAGAACCCATGGAATGAATGTAGTTTATTGCATCAAATGAAAATGTGATAACGATGTAATAAGAAAAAAGATTGGGGAAAATAATTTCATTCCCATGTATAGCCCTCCCACCTGTATTAACCTCACAGCTAAAGAAATTTAGCTAAATTAATGTATTAACCTTGGTTAATGATCAAGAAACTGCAGTACGTGATTTACCAGTCATCCCATTCTGTCTTAATTCGCATTTTACACAACCTCTCAACATTTTTGGAGGTTTCGTATTTTTTGTTTTCCCAAAAGTGCTTGCGTGGTTATGTCATCTGAAGGAAGGCAAATTATTGAATGAAACATGTCCTCCATCATCATGTTGAAGGACAGAATAATGCCTAAATATGTCTGCAGTTATAAGACCTATAATTAATTAACTGTTCTAAGGTAGCCTAGGGTATCAGAGATCACTGGAGTAGAAAAAATTGTATACCATCTGGCACCTGTTGAACCATGTAATAAGCAGTAACATTTTGTTTTACCATTGGATAGCACAGGGTAGGTGCTCAGGTCAACTTCATATCATGCGCTCACTTTAGTAGTTTTCTTTGTCATAGGAAGCTATTTTCTGTTCTGATATGTCATGTCTCTAAAGGCAACATTTTATGCTTTTTTAGGTTAATTTCATAGTCCCTTCGTAGTCACTTTAATGGTTAAATGGCTCATGATGGGGTGTATGAAGGCTTTCGGCTCTCCCCCACAGCTTCTTTGTGAATTTACAGTGCTTGCAAGATGACAGCAGTGCCCCAATGTGAAACAAAACTGTTTCACTTATGCAAGCCTTATAAAATTGTGTTACTAATTACTTAGTAGTCAGTCAGTCAACGCTCAACGGTAGGGGGAGCAGACTTGCTTGGTATGCCTTTAATCAACAGATTTCTGAGTCATGTTCTGAGCCATACTACAACTATATTGGAGCGATGGTGGCGCAGGTGGTAGAGGTGACATTTGGCAACCGGAAGGTTTCAGGTTTAAGCCCTGCTCTTCCTGACCCCATCAAAGTGTCCTTGAGCAAGATACTAAACCCCAAATTGCTCCTGGTGGCAGGTTGGCACCTTGCATGGCAGCCTCCGCCACCGGTGGGTAAATGTGAGGCATGTGTTGTAAAGTGCTTTTGAGTGCTCGTAGGAGTAGAAAAAAACGCTATATAAATGCAGTCCATGAGACCAAAACAACAATGTCGTAAATCGAACGACAATATTGCAAAATCTTGCAGATCATTCTTTGTATTAGGTTAAAACTGCTTAAATTACTCCTATATTTTAGCAATAGATTGTTTATATGGTGAATGCTAGTACTTAAACTTTCTGGCGTGGGTTTACAGGAACACTGTGAAGCTATTGGCTGTTATGTAGAAACAGCATTTTTTTTGGTCATTGGTCATGGTTGCACCAAAGATAGCCCTTGCTCACAGACCTAACAGAAACGGGCCAAACCAGCAAGGTTGCACATTGTCAGCCATTTCTCTCTGGCTGAGAAAATGTTTCAAGAGATTCAAAGGCAAGGAGCCATAAAAAGGATTAGATAAATGTTTTCCAGGAATATTTAAAAAGGACGTAGCATGAATCTTACCCGGGCACTCATGCTTGAAATTGGCATTGGAATTGCATTGTGACTGTGGCATGTAGGATCACATGCATAGTTATTGTCAACCCATCGGTAGTGCCTTCTCTGCCTCCTCTCTTGCCTGCATATGCGTTAGAAGGTGCCTCAAAGATATGGTACTTTTCCAGATGTTTTTTGAAAAGGCACCTGAACAGGTCAGCCCTTGTCAAATGTGTGCATAATTGTTCTGTCTGTGCTCAGGCTGGATCAGATTGAAATCAGGCTTTGTTTCAAAGCAATTATTGATCTCCATGTTCACTGGAATTATCTCATTGCCTCTTAATCTGGTCACAAATGAATATGCATTGTCTGTATGTGTGTGTGTGTCTGTTGTGTGTATGGCATTGCTAGCCCACACATACACACACCCACGCACTGTGGAAAATGCTGAGCAAAAGTCAAACCAATGTACTAGATTCTCAGAGGATCCCAAGCAAAACACAGCTGTCAGTTAATCACGACATTGCTCCTCACAGACATAAACGCATTTAAAAATAGAATATGCCCTCAGACACGGCTGTCAGTTATGGATGACACTGCTCTAAAATAGCGTGGTGTCTTTGTTGCTAACTGTGTGCCACAGTTATTTGTTTTCTGTGCCTTCTTGGATATGCTTGGCTATGATAATTGTCTTTCTATCTTTTCAATGAAATTATTGTCAATGTTTCCACACAAGTGTAAAGCTTTAGCATTGATTCTGGTTTGTGACAGTGGAGAGACAATAACCTGCCATGGATGTTAAAGAAAGGGCTGTATACTGTTTACACACACAGATCACAAATAATCATAAAATGCTGATTGCTACTGCTACTGCTACTGCAAATATCTTCATGCTAAATGTTAAAAATAATAAATCCATCCTTTCAACAGTGACTTTGATATGCAATGCATACCAAAGTAAATCCAGCAACTAATTCTGGCTGCCGAAACAATATGTAGCAGCTGCCAAAAATAACCAAATCCTCCAGGTCGGTGTCACCGAACCTCATGAAACCAATCGCAGGTCTCCATGTGGTACAGTGATGACCTGATGCCAGGGACAGGACAGGACAGGAGGACCTTCACCAGGCACAGCAGTAGCCGGTGCTCCCTTTTTGAAGGCATGGGCTCTGTCACTTTGAGCCGCTTCCCACTTGTGATTTGAACATTTCCAATTTTTTTCCGGGCCATTGCCACTCTTGTGCTTGGTGCCAAACTTATTTTAAAAAAAATGAAGCAAGCAACAACAAGGCCTTTTTCACTGGGCCATTTCTGACAATTACAGTGTGCGCCAGTTGGGAGAAGAAAGAGCTTTTGAGGGATATGAGTCAGGCAGATTTAGGAGTGTCTGACCGCTAGCGCTCTCTCTCTCGAGTATTTCCATTGCAAGAGCTGATGATTTAGTGATCAATAATTTCCTGCAGGGTTTTCAACATAAAATGCAACAAAGTCAATCCCATCTCCTTTTTTTCCCTCCATCAAAGTTTGAACATTTTGAAGGGGTGTGTTGAAAATGTTCAAATAATGTCTCTCTTGACCATGAATGTCCCTGACATGGATGAAACAAATCGATATTTGTGATCCATCTTTGCCAAGTCCCCAGAACAAACCTTGGGTATTTTTTTAACAAATGTGTTGACTAGGGAGAGAATAAGAGTTTTTTTTTGTTGCTCTCCATTGACACTGTTGAATGGAAAAGACCTGCGGGTGTTGGCTTTTAGTGCATAATAATAATGATCCAAGTCACTTGCATACAGACTGTCTTCAGTAGGCAGTTCTTCCACTTTAGACGTAAGCAGTTAGGTTTGCTGATGCTGAGGTAAAGTAGCCTTACTAATAATCTTGCTAAGATGAAGAAGACATTTGGGGTTGTACATTTAACAGTCCTCATTACCTGGAATCTCCCTCAGAGAGATGAAATGAAATGAAATAGAGTTTTAGTTTTAATACAATACAACTATGCAGTCATGTTTTTCTAAATAACTTTTACATAATTAACTGGTCCTGGTTGGACAGATGGTATGTATACAGCATGTTCCTGGCAGCAAATGAAATAATGTTGCCTCATTTAGACTACAGGGGTACTCATGTCTCTGCACATGATTTTTGTTGTAATTGGTCCTGGTAAATTGGATCTAGAGGATGCAAGGTCAGTGCAATAAATGAGGAATTTAGTGCAATATCTCCATATGCACCATATTAGTTATCTCCTCCATTACCTGATATAAATATTACAACAGTGGCTTCAACAATTGGACTTTATGGCGTCATCTTCAATTTTAGGGTGTTTGAAATTGCGAACTTATGGCTCTTTGGAAGAATGAGGGTGTTGACCCAGTGTGAGTAGAGCATAGGCAATGTTTGATGGGATTTCATTTTCATTGGGAAAATGGAAATGGACAAAAATGAAATGACTGCCTTGCATAAATTTAAGTTTTCATTAGTCAGGCAGCTAGGGAGAATAGCAGGCATGGCTTAAGTGCTCCATCTCTTTTGACAAAGCCAACCAGGGATGGCATGACCTGTATAAGTAGCCTTTTTTATTTCTTACCTTTTTCTGCCTGCACTATTAAAAACTTTGTTACAGCCCCCAACTCCCCCCCTGACTCCTCTGCACACACACTCCTGAATGACCCTGCTTTCCTCTGCCATCCACCCCCATCCACCTTCTGCTCCCCCCCCCCACCCCCACCCCCAAGTCAATGCCGTTGCCATGGTGACTGGCACTGGGCTCAGATGAAGAGTGGTGTAGGTGGAGAGGGTCTCTCAGGTCCAGCGCTCACGACGGGGCTGCCACTCCAGCACCGCAAATTAAGCCCTGCTCCGTGCACTTAACACGTCACCAGACAGCAGCGGCGGTGTCTGCGGCACCGGCACAACAACAGATTTTTGCCACTCGCCACTTCCACCCTCCATGGCTCCTTGATTGCACACTGGCAGCTACTGTTGTTCCTACTCCTATTGCTGAGGCAGCTTCGCACCAGACAAGTCCCTAACATTTGAACTCCCCCACCCCACCACCACCCACCTAGAACCTTCAAAGCAGCGGTGAAAATCCGACGGCGTAACCTGAATGAGAATGAATGTGAAACATAGCCAAATCATGTAATGACTGCTGCGATGCCAAGCCGGTCTCTCCAGCTGGCTCGGTCCCTGGTCCTCCGGGCCAGTGGGACTAATTGAGTGCCCAGTCCATCTCCCTGCTGGCTGGGCAACAATGATGGTACAGTGCAGCGGCAGAGCCTGGAGCTTCCCATCTGCTCCTGCTCCTGCTCCTAATGCCAGGTCGATTGGGGCCTTACCTGAGTTGGCCATTGGGTCTACATATAAAGAACACTGTTGACCCTTAGTTATTCATCTATGGAGCTATGTCTTTTATTTATTTACACATTTGACCTGTTTGACACTCAAAGCTGTGTTGCAAAGAGGATCATGCTGTGGCAGTTAGGCATAACTGAAGCCCTAGCCATAGAAATGAAGGATGCTCCCTGCCTGGGTTAGCCCTGTGTGGTTTAATGGTTGCTCAATGGCTGATGTCAGCTTCCCGAGAGAAATGCACTGTTCAACAGGTCAATCTTGCAGCCCTGGTTACTCTGTCTTCTGCTGTGTGTGTGTGTGTGTGTGTGTGTGTGTGTGTGCGTGTGGTGTGTGTGAGTGTGTGTGTGTGTGTGTGTGTGTGTATCTGAGTCTGTCTGGGAAGAAAATGATTACAATGTTGCAGTGTGTGTCTGCCAGACCTGATGACATTGGTTCATCTTTTAGAGAATTTGAAATGTCAGAGGTATGTTTTGTACGAGTTAAATTTTCTGCTGCTTCTGTAAATTAAATGACATAAAAAAAGTCAAACATTTTTGGAAAACTGTTATATAATTTCCCACAAACTATTGTGAGTATGGCCAAGTTAAATTTATTCAGAATGTTCTGACTTTGGGTATGTGACTGGCTGCACAAGGCAATGGCTCTAAATGTCCCCAGTTTAATTGAATAAACAAACCCCTCATGCATGCTCCACAGCGCAGTCCTGAGCCATCTCAGATATAATAAAACATAGCGAGTCTTTAAAATGAGCCAAGTCATGGCTGCCGCCACAGAATCCTAATTCTTGCCTGTCACTTTCTTTTGCCCCTCCTCACTGCTGGCAACCACTAGATGCCAAGCAGCTGAAACTTTTGCACCGTCATGGAGAAGACTTCTGCCATTATATTTTTCCCCCCTCTGCAAGGCCCTCACATCTCCTTCCAAAAGCGTTGATCTTCCCGGAACCCCAGGGCAGGCAATGCTTTCTTTTGGGACGGGGTGAGATGGGGTGGGGGTGGGAGAAGGGGTGATCAGGGCGATCAGGGCTGACTTGGCTGTCTCGTCTGTGTGAGCTCTTCTCATCTCTGTGGGTCTGGGGAGGAAGCAGTCTAAGGTTTGGGCTGGGTGCAGCTGGCTGGGCTGGGCTGGTTGGAGTCACCCCGCCTGGCCGGCTGGCCACCTGAGACGTCAGGACTTTCTTTGGGGACTTCTTTCAGTGCCCAAATCTGCTGCTGAACCGCCTCCTACCGAACCCCAACCCCCCTCCTACCCCACCCCTGCAAAGCCATCCCTTCTAGCTGTGTCCAAACACACACACACACACACACACACACACACACACACATCCACCCCCGTCTTTCCAGGTGTTGTGTCTGGCTTTCATCTATATCCATGCTTTCATGAACTTGCAGCCAGGTCACTGGAAGGCCTTTCGATTCCCTTTGGCGTCTCTGCAAATAATGTGACAAAAGCTGCATTCAGACAGAGGCCTAAAAGCTTTGCTTTTGCTTTGTGTTTGAGTGAGAGAGAGAGAGAGGAAAGAGAGAGAGGTGGAGGAAGGGAAAGAGGTGGTTTTTAGCTATGTTAATATGACCAAGCAGAGAGCACTTTTATGAGTGTTAAAAAAGCCCTTCTAAGCAAATGCTGTAGGAGTTGATATGGATGAGGTGTGATGGAGAGAGAGACACAGTGATTAATGGCACAGGGAAGTGTGAAATTTGCCTTGTTAATTGCGTGGGAGGCTTTTAAGTGAGAGAGTGTATTTTTTCCATTTGTGGTGGCATGAAAGATGGCTTAACCAAAGGAGTTTTTGCAGTCCACTCAGGAACTGTGTTTTTTTTTTTCAAAACAGTTTATAAATGCTGCTTATAATTGTCATGTTCCTGTATCAAAATAAATAAAAATATAAAGCCAAACACACACACACACACACACACACACACACACACACACAGTGTGGTGTTCATTTGTCATGTCTTTATGAAAAAGACACTTCCAGCATTCACATCTGTGCAGTTAATCAGTGGCTATTGTTGCAAAACAGAGATTGCAAATCTATGCAAACTGTCCAAATGAGTGGCTGATGGTTTGTGGTGGTGGAGTTATAGCTGTTGTGTGTGTGTGTGTGTGTTGTTGTTGTTGTTTTTGTTGTTGTTCTTGAGAAACAGTCTCTGGATGTAAATAATGACAATGTTAGCATCACGTGACTCCCCAACCCTATCATCCCTAACCCTATATCTGCTGCTGCTTGAAAACCAACAGTAAATTCTTCCTCGGTTAATGAGGTCAAATCCTGCCCACAATCGGTGACTGCTGAAAGTGTATTTATTTCACCCACGTGGCTGTGTTATGGGCACACAAGGGCATATTAGTGATCCAACAAGATTAAAGCTAATGAAGTAGAATTCACTCCTGAGTCCTGCACAAAATGGAATCATGTGACCCAGTGCCACGTCTCACCACTCCCTACAGCAACAAGCAGGCAGGAAAGGGACAGAAGTATCACAATCATATGCCTCTTTATTCTGACATAAATTTCCATGTTTGGCTGATTTTCTATAGGGCAGTCTTTAGATGGAGGACCTTGGTGGAGTAAGATCTCCTCTTTGTGACATTTTGGCCACATTTACAGCACTCGCCTCCACACCGTCGTATTGCGGATTAATTAGAGGGTCACCCATAAACAAAAAGGGAGCAGTTGTTCTGGTCCATGCTGTATTAGTAGCCAGCCTTATTCATGCTGTAGCGTATCATTCTTCACAGGCTGTTTCTGTGGCTCATAAAAACTGGCCAATTAATATAATGGACTTGGGTTTTTAATATATTCTTTATAGCATCGTAATTTATATGCTGATTAGTCATGTTTTTTTTTTTTTTTAAGTGCATTGTCAGGCGTCACTGTGGAGATCACTTTTCTTTGTGAACGAACAAACATATTTTAGCTCCTGTGCATATTTCACACAAGGGGATGAAGAAATCGGAGCTCGTTGTTTAGGAGGAGAAGCCATCACTCTACTTTAAATGAGCCCCGCCACAGTGCTATTAGGCTGAGTCTTGCTGGCATGTCGCTGTGTGTGTGTGTGTGTGTGTATGTGTGTGTGTGTGTGCGCGCGCATTTATGTGTGTGTGTGCTTGCAAGTGATAAGGTGTGTGTAGGGGGTTGTTAATTGGCAGGGTTGAGGAGAAGATCCCTGACACAATAATGATCAACCGCACATGGAACACATGTTTCCTTAAGCAGGGGAAACATATGGGAGAAATATAAGATGTACAGTATAGTGCAGTATTGTATAGTAATATAGGCAGTATAGTGCAGTATTGTATAGTAATATAGGCAGTATAGTGCAGTAAGTTGCTTACTTTGTGACCTTGTCTTTTTATGATTCCTCTAAAGCCATCACTAGGACATTCACATTCCAGCATCTGCCAATGTGCCACAACTCTGTGACTCACAATGTATGCATTTTGGCCCTCCAAGTGTTCTTTTCAAAGACTACTTGCCTTTGGGTGTCGACCATAATGTTGGGAATGCAGTAAGACCTTAAATTCAGGGAAAGAGTCCAAAAGAAAATGGGTGTGTGGGGGCTTGTCTGGCTGAGGGACATCGTAATGTAGACCAAGGTTACAGGCGTGACCAGAGGGCACAGAGCTCTCTGTCCAGCTCGGAAATAAAGACGGTGCTCACAGATGCGGAACAGCACAAGGTCATTGGTGACCTATGATGACAAAGGAGTCCGTGGTGTAAATACCGGGCTCTGACTGCAGCCTCACCACGGCTCTGTGAAATGACAATGACTCATTTGGCCATGTAACAAGACTTGTAATTTTCATCATTAAATTCATCTTCTCTTGTTGAGCCCAGAAAACTGTATCTGCCTCAGATGTGAAGTACAGTTATACTCTGGTCATACTCTGTAGTTTTTGGTCTTGTTTTTTTGTCATGTGCCTTTATTCATAAACCTCTATAAGAATAGTAATATATTATAGTGCCATTTTGGAAGACCATATTCATGTGTAATCATGAAATCAGTTGTTGAACTATGATGCTACCTGGTTGTGGTGCACTCGAGTTTCAAGCATGGTTTCCGCAACCTTGTTTAAAAAATTCATTTTAGATTCTTGTTTATTGCTCTCCTGCTGATGCCTTTCATCTGCAAAAGGCTGGAACACCGTTTTTACCCATCTCCTCCTACTGAGATATGAGCTGTCAAAGGGATGTGCTGAGAGACTTTGTCCTGAATTTCAAAAGAGAGAAAACCTGATACGTGTCTCTCCTATGATGGAGTAGCTAGGGATTATGCAACAGAAGTGGATTTTGCCACTACAACTGCCGCTTTCTCTCTTTCTGTCTGTCTCTCTCTCTCTCTCTTTCTCTCTCTCTCTTCTTCAGATGCATGCCATTCAGGTGGCACTGCACAAAGTGCCAGTTTCGCCCAAGGAACACAGGATTTATTAAATTCTCTCATGCTCTTTCTACCGGTAGGTCCATTGCTAATCAGCTGTGCACACTACTCTGCTATTGTGCTCCCGTAATGGGAGGGACAACAACCACAATACTGCACTATAAAGCACTCTTCCACTTCCGTCTCTTACAGTCTAACCCCCCCACACACCACCTGAATCCAGTTTATGGCTTCACAATAAATCATTTCTTTGCTCTCCCCAGCAACACTACATCAAACTTCTCAGTGTGCAGCAGCTCACTTGTGTGAGATTTCTCCTCTGCTGTGAAACACTTGCGAAGGATCAGACGTGGAGATTGTTTATGTTTTCACTTTTTTTAATTGACTGTGATTAATGAAGGATGCAAGTCTTCTCGTTAAGTATTTTTGAAAGAGTGATTTCACTTAATAAACATTTGGTAGCAAAATTGGTCTTGGTTACAGATTTATAGAGCTGAAAACTGAAAATGTGATGACTAATCCTGCAGAGTTTCAACCTAGTTTTAATAGTCAGAATTGTATTATTGTTGTTTGAGGAGTCCTATGGATTATATTGAATGAGGCGTTCTGTGTGTAGTTATTCTGTGTTCTGCTGCAAGCCTGCTGTGAGCTCAGCTTTTATGTCAGCTTTTTATCCTTGGCTTTTTTCATTTCATTCCAGTAGACTGTGCTTTGTGTGGGCACAAAACAATTTGCTTCACTGCAAAGTGGCAAGTCTTGCTTTACCCTTGCAATTTGCTTATACAATTTTACCACTACACTTCAATGTAATACGATTTTTAAAATGCCACTTTTATCATGACGTGTTTATGTGCCCTTTTCAAGTGCCATCATGCCATTTTGCCACATTTATATGGTGAGCACTTTGCTGTTGCTGTGTGTTGAGCACATACAACCTTTTGACAGCTTATTGGCAGCCTCTGTGTAACAGCTCCAGAACAGCTTTCATATGACTGTGACATTTCCTGCTTCCTGGTTCATGTAGGTCATTGTTTGTTCATGGAACAAGACTCCGACCTCACTGCAATGTCCAGACTTGTTCAGGGAAGGCATATTCTGCATTTTAAATAATAACAACGTTTAACAACATAATAGTTTTCTTAAATTGTCTACTGTGCATTTCTAAGTTTCTTCTTAAGTTCTAGGTTTGTAAATGTTGCCCTTGACAGAATATGATAGCTAAGTTGTACAAGCAAGAAACTCTATCTGAAGCAAGACATTCAAAAAAAAATAAATGTTATTCAAATATGTGCAAACAGCATGGCTTTTTTCAATGAAGACAACCCTTTGATTGCACAAGGCCACCCACAAGGCTCATTGGTATCTAACTCAGAACAGATTGCATGCTAAGCACTGATCTTTGTGCAACAATAAACCAAACCAAAAGATGTCACATCAGTGTGGATGGATTGCTAGCATTCCTCACTATTATGGCAAATCATTGAGCCCTTTTTAAACGGGAACCCCCTATAAACAAAGGAAAGAGGAATCAATGACGGAAAAGCTCCCGGCCCTGTGCACTCAAATGGCTGTCGAAATGCCATGGTAGTGAACCAGATGAATGGTGAAGGGCCCCCTCAACCCTCTAACCCTAGTCAATACCCATCTGTATGGCCAAAGACCCCAGCAAGAGGAATGGATATGCAAGTAGAGGTGGGCGCTGGCCGTGGCAATGGCTAGGCATTGTTTCTGAGTCCTTCATCCTGAACAGCACTGGGCCATGGAGCTGACACTCAGACCTCCCCTCCACTCATCCTTGTATGCTGCACTGGGGCAATAATGCCTCACATATATATGGCAGCTATTGTCAGGCTCTGCAGCACACTGGTGGCCAGAGGATAATCGGGCACAAAGCAGTTTTGGATCATTAAAACCTCATCAGAGAAAATTACAATGTTTTAGTGCAGTCTAAATACTATTTATAACCATGCGTGTCTTTGGACTTTGAGGCAAAAGTCATTAGTTGCCCTTGCAATGACATGGCTGTCGCATGAAACTGGTGGAAATCACATTATAAATATTAAAACTATCATATATATTTTGGCAGTGCTAGAAATCTTTAATCTGAAATGTTGTAACAAACTGGTAAGAGTAGTCAACACTTAATGAAATGAAATACAGTACATGGTAAAAAAGCTACTGAATTTCAACGATGGATCTGTTGATGTCAGACATCTGCAGAGGTACTGAAATAACATTTTGGTATCTTTAGATCATAAATTAAGTTTGATGTTTCTGGTTAGGTTTTTTGCTAATGTATATTAATGCCATTTTAATAGAATAAGTCATTATAATCAAGAAGAAATGCATTTTTCTAATTTATATATAATAGTACAATAATAATAATATATAACAGGACCAGATTATGCATATATTTGCATTTAAAGGGATTCAAAATAAAGTAAATTACTTCATTATGATTTTATTAAATGAAGAAAAAAAGCAAGGCAACAAATACAAAGGTCTTTCTAAGTGGTAAGTGCACATCTTGTTACCAGCATTACATTTGTCATCTAGGAGTGGGCAGTGATGATTAACATAGGTGAATTCTCTGAGTAGAAATGTCAAGAGAAATGATTTCATCACCCATGTGTCAGTCCATTTGGAACAAAAGCCTGGTTTCAAAGGTCATGTCAATAGTTTGCCCCCTCACCCCCCAACTACATGCTATAAAGCATTAAAACGCATATCTGTCATCAAAGAGGACTAATGTAGTATGTATAGATCTCTGTGTCTTTAGCTTCAGGGTTACCTTCCTCTTTAATGCACATTTTATTGATCTCCTCATCTTCAAATCACTAAATTCAATGGGTATTCAAATGGACCTAAAATGCTCCATCTCCCTCTTCCGCTCTGTCTGACTCTCCATTGCTCATTGAGAGCTTTTAATTAATAAATATGTTCATAATATAGATTTCTCCCTCTTTTCAGGTCTGGTGATACATACACTATGTGTAGCAAAAAGCTAACGGATAAGACTGGAGTGATTATCTCTGTCATCTTAAGCACTCATCTCTAAAGCTTTGCATCTGAAGCATCTATCTCTAAAGCATTGCATATTGAGCCCTTCCCCTGTCACACTAAAGAGCATCAATCACAGTCAGTCCATAGATCAATCGCTAATTTTAAACTTTATCTCAGATCAATAGCCTCAAAATTATTTTTTAATTGTCTTCACAGAAGGAGGTTTTTGGCTTTTCGATTGAATGTATGGCATAAGTGTGTGACCACTTGGCTAGCCATTCGAGTGTGCTGTGTATGTGTGCTTGTGTTCCTTGCTCAGGGTACACTTTATTGACTTTCTCTGTGCCATGTGCTTCGGGGCTATGTGCTGAGTAAGTAACAGCGACTACACACACACACACACACACACACACACACACACACACACACCATGACCATCACCACCAATATTTAAAACTGCTTATTTGGTCCAAGGGTTTGCTAATTTTTCCACTACTGACCATGTAGAGATTGGGCTTTAAACTCATGGAGACACAGATAGCGAACATTAAAGGCTTGTGATTGCGACACTTGTTCTGGCTGTTCTAATAAAAGAGGAGAACATACGGAGGATGGGAGGAGAACAAAGTCACAGAACCAGCCTGAGGTGATGCCTCCCAGCTGGGTGGCTACAGATTGCCGTGTCATGACTGAATGAGAATCACTTTACATCTGAATGTTCTTTTCTTTTTTGAGAAAAAGAAAATGGCTTTGATAATGTGTCTGTGAGAGTAACTTTGTGATAACGTGTCTGTGAAAGTAGCCTTGGTTCTGAAATAAACTCAACCGCTGATTTTTCTCAGAGAGGCAGAGAAATTAAGTCATTGCGCTGTTCTGAAAGTAGAAGTTGCAAGACTGCTGCAGTCTTGGATGAGAAGTTGATGTGTGTTTTTGTTTGTGTTAAATAGCAGAGTTTTGTTTTGAAATATTCATTTGTGGCTTTACCTCAGTACATTCTTATTCAATTTCTGGAGGAAAACATATTCAACTCATGTGCTTGGCATCACTTCAACATAAAATGGCTTCTTGGCATTTATCAGAATTTGCTGTAGCCTACATGTTTGTCTTTGCAAGCTTCTGAATCAATATCTGAAGTGAGTCATAATACCAGGTTGGCAATTACAGCCTTTCTCATTGTTCAATAGCAAAATATGTTTGAAAATTATGAGATGAGGGATATTTTTACCATCACCTAAAATACAAGCAGCTTCCCCATTTGCCCAGAAGGATCCCCAAATGTTTTATCAGTGAGTTTACTCAAAGGAAAATTATATCTGGGCAACTGACTCACCATGATTGTGCATGATTGGAAGGTTTCTGAAGACGCATAAACAGAGATGCATTTCCCTTTTTTGTGAAGGAATCATCCCATCCCGTCTTCCTCATCATCCCACACAATAATCAGAGGGAATTTTTGCTCTCCATGAACAAAGGAACTTCAACACCTTCATTGCAATTTTGTGCAATGTTTGGCCTGTGTTCACTACAAATGCCTATAATTGTTGTGCTCCTTTGGCATTTTAGGTTGAATAAACCAGTATTCTCCATTTCTGTGATTGAGAAACATCACTGACCTAGCATCCTTAGCAAGAACATATGTTTCTGTTCGCTCTCTATGCCCCTGTACACTGCTCAATATCTGTACGTCTAAAACTTGTATCTTTGTCTTGCAGGACTCCGTAGTCCAGAGACTGTGGTCCAAACATTGCTTAGGTAAGTCTGATTTAATGGAAAGTCTGCAAGTAATGTGGGCTCTGTGATGAAATACATTGTTGCTATTTTCACTGCCCTTTATGAAGGAAACTAATCAACACAGCATAGGGTAATGATAGAAGGATATAATGGAACAGCTTGCCCCTGTAAAAACACATTACATTCAAGGTCAATTCAGAATTGCCAATTTTGTATTTATGCGGTTATATATTTAAAACAAGGCAACTAATTGCATCCACAGTGAAGGATATTTGTCCAAAAGCACCTTTGTCACTGCACTGCAGCAAAATGCAACCAAACCAAAACATCCTTCCCTTCTCCTAGAATAGAATAAAATCCATTCAGGCACTTGCAAGGTCTGCAGCCATGGTCTGTAAGGCCGCTCTCCATGGTACTGAACCCGTGTGGGCAAATCATTTGATTGTGAGGCATCCATTTGTCCTGACTTGGCTAAACCTCCACTCCCAATCATCTGGGAAATCTCTGCTGATAAGAACCAACTGGAATCACAGAGACATTAGGAGGCTGGGATAGAGGGAAGTTGAAGACTCGTTCATGCGCCCCTCCCCCTATGCCTCTAGCCTGGCACATTTAAGAGTATCTCTCATACAGAACAAGTATTACAAGTGGGCTATGTGTGACAAACAACAAACAGTGCTGTCTCCACATACAGGTGGTGGAAGTACAGATACAGTGTCTCTGTGTGTGGAATCAATAGGGCCGCTGCCTATTCACAACTCCCATGAATACGCTGAGGCACATAAGACATGTTTTTAAACTTGGGTGAGACTACATTGGACCTCTTTGTCTTGTGCCGATGAAAAGTCTCAGATGGGAAAAAGAGGAGTGTGTGGAGCACTTAGTGCCTGCCGCCGATGTTTGAGAGGGGACTTTGTCATGTTGTGCAGCGATAAGCATGTTCTCCTATTAATGCTAACAAGAACAATTGGGATGCTGTCCAAACACACAGCTGAAGAAACAACTGAAGATCATTTCCATTATGTCTGTGTTGGATCATGACACATTTGCTTCTATTTGTATGAACCTTGTGAAGTCTTCAAACTTCAGAGCAGTGAGTTGCAATTTTGTGTAAAATGATGATAAAATACATGCAGCTTGTTATTCAGCTTTTTGAGAAATATGAGGTAGGTTATTGATTTCTCAAATGTCACAGGGTAAATATTAGCAATTTCCTGCACCAGAAATATGGTCAGGTATTATAAGATCAATGTTGACTTTTATGGGTGATTTGATGGTGCTGACATACTGAAAAGCAGAGTCAACCACCAAGGAGTCTTTGTACATGAAAATAAAGAAGGAAATAAGGTTTGGTATTTGCATTTAATTTAACATCTATTGCATCGATCATGTGTCAAGCAATCATTACAAGAAATTAAGACAGATAGGATTGAGTTCACTGACACAGGCTAGCACCGGCTAGTGCTTGGCTCAATATTGCATTTTGCTACAGTGCTAGTCGTTGTACACTCAAAAGCCCTTAGTTCCCTCAACTAGATTTCTTAGTATCCAGTCAGTGAACAGAAACCAATGGGTTTAAAGTTCAAACTAAATTCCCACCCACCATAAACGTATGCCTATCGTAAGCACCTTCAAAACAAAGCTTCCAGGGGAGATTCTAGGCCTATACGTCAAAATAAAAGTTCAAATCTGCCCATATTGCAATGTTGTGTAATGCTTGCAATGTTAACTGGCTAGCTCACTTATTTCTGACTAGATTTTTGTAATTTTTGAAAGGAAAAAAAGCCCTCTAACAAGACCTAGGTTGTAACATGCCAGTGATCTTTAGACATAAGTCAAAGCTGTGTTTGTCATAGTTGTGTGCTGTGTTAATATTAGCTGAGTGATGATGCCATTCTTTTCCATACAAGTCTGTTTGACATAGTTACATTCTTTGGAGCCTAAGAAATCTGTAGTTCTCTATGCATATACAGAAATTCTGAAAAATAGGTGTATGTGTTTCAAATAATAAACTTATGGCAAAACACCAGGTCTTTATCTTTAAGGCTATACATTACCTTTAAGTATGGGGATCAGTTTCAGATAAGTCAAAGTTTGGACAAAGTTTGAAGACTTTTGTGTCACCACGACAAGAGGGGAACTTTACTCTTGTAATTAAGGAAGGCACGTACAGTTTGCAATGAGGCTCTAAAAACCCCAGCAGGTCAATTTGGTGAAGGCAAAAGTGCTAATAAAAGTGACAAATGCCAGATACCAGCAAAAGAGAGAGAACAGAAGAAGAAGAAGAAAAGCAGAAACGGAAGGAATAGAAAATGAGGGAAAGGAGGTTGAATTAGAGGAGATACTGGGAGACTGTCCCATAATGAGGAGGAAAAGCACTGGTTTCATGCCCTGACAAATGGCAAAAATTGCTATGGGCAATCAGTGGCGCTTTTCTGCTTAGCTCTATATGCTACCTCATCAGAGAGGGGTGCTCTCCTAAGTGAAACAGGAGAGATAGGAGGAGGAAGAGGAGGAGGAGGAGATGGAGGGGGTGAGAACGGGAGTAATGGAAATGAGAAGTGAGAAACAGAGAGATGAATCCTCTCTCATTAGTAATTTTAAAAGCAAGGCACTCTCCTTCTCTGCCATAATCCCTGTGTATCCTCCATTCCACTGTCACCCCTGCAGCACAACAGGCTGTGTATATGCATCGGACACACTCATTATTGGGGCTATTTATTTCATGTCATGGGGTTACAGGAGGCCACCAGATATGTCAGACAAAAAAAAGAAAAATACAAGCTTTCACATCACAACTCAGATTGCAATTATATCCGCTGGAAATTGGCTGTGCTCAACAAAATCCACTCATGCTACAAGAGCAAATATCTCAACAATGTCCCTCCACCCGACCCCTCAATTCACAATCCCCAGCCATCACAGATAAAAATACAAAAAAAGAAGCTGTTTGCTTTCAGATAGGAGAATGACCAAGGCGTGCAAGGGGAGAATAATGATTTCAACCCATGAATGCTCCATGACTCTTCTGATCAAGCAGTCCAAAGTTTCTTACAGTCAGACCTTCTGATTTGATTTTGTTTGTTAGTTTGTTTGTGTTTGTTCAGTTTAAAGAATTGAAATATTCACGCATTAATAAAGCTCTTCTGTTTGGTTAGTGTTTTGTGCAACCCTCCAGGACACGGTAGCTCTAATCCTATAGGTTTTCAGTGGCAACATGTGCCCCAGATTTGGAAAAGCATGTAGGAGGCTCCCTAGGGAACTAGCTGCCATTCCCAGCCCTCTGTGAATTGACAGTCATACCTCCTCCGCCATTGGCCTACTGCTACTATATGTTGATTTCAATAAGGCTGTCTCTCTCTCTCTCTCTCTCTCTCTCTCTCGGGTCCTTTCTCTCTATCTCTCTCTCTCTTTCTCACACTACTCTCACACTGTGTTGATTTCTCTCTTTCACACACACACATACACACACACTTTTGCTCTCTCTCTCTCTTTCCTACACACACAGACACACACACACACACAAACACTTTTGCTTTTTCTCTCTCTCCTTCCCCCTCTGATCAGCCTGAAACAGTGTGACATCAAGGGGGCTGCAAAGTGACAGCCCAAGCTGTACAGGTTTTGTAGGGTGCCATTATGTCACAGGAGCAAGCTTGTGCCCGCCACTTCTCCCACAGTCCCCTCCAGTGAATCTAAGGGACGTGAAACAGGGACCTTCAGAAAACGCTTGCAGCTTTTGTTTTTCACCCATGTCAAGGACTCTGCCCAATCAGGCTGCTCTTTCCTTGTGGGAGCTGTGTCCCAAGAAGTGAGCTAAATTGATTCTTGGGGAGGATAATCATGTTATTCTTCTCCCCATGCTGAGGAGCAGACTGCTGTTAAGCCAATTGTGTCCCCAGGTTTGGGCTGTCTGTCAGCTATAGAATTTTTTAATTATTGCCTTGGAGATGGGGATGCCGTGAGATTCTTTTTGCAGCATCATACTTTTCCTGATGCGGCTGTAAAAGATATTGAAGGCAAATACATTTCAGGTGAAGAAATAGGCATACATGTAGATGAGTAGAGGCTCCATTGAGCTTGAAATCTAAATCTATCCAATCCAATGGAAGGGGTTGGTGTGGTTTTATGTAGTGGTTTGGCTTTAGGAAATCTTTCAACATTGTGTGCTCTTGTGAAACTATGTGTATATTTTAGCTGGAAAGCCATGTTGTGGAAGAATGTAGTGTAATAAAATCCTTGAAAAAAGAGGTCCCTGAAGGTGCCATATGGCACTGTAGAGGTTGTTAGGAAGTGAATTAGAACCTTTTTCAGTATGCAAAAAAAAAACATGCAGCTTTCCTTGTATTTTGTGAAAGAGGCGAGATGTATGGTTTACACTAGTAAGAGATTCCAAAATTAGAAATCTACTCGAAGAGTACAGACCTCTGCCAAGGGAATATGGGGTCACTGACACAATACTACTTCCAGACGGTGGTCCGGATCACCACCAAAATGTAATAATCTGTTTCTTGTCCTAATACTCAAATCTGTGGAATACTTTTTTTGAGTTATCTTATACACAAACAAACAAACAAACAAACAGACAAACACTGGCAAAAACATAACCCCCTTGGCGGAGGTAATAAAGTGAGACACTCTTCCCACCACAGGAAATAAAAGAAAAAACAAATACATTGATGGGAGCAGAGGGGAGTTAACCCTATCTATACTACCCCCTGCTGTTGGGGTGATGTCTCTGCAAACTCCATCTCTCAAGACCACAGAGGAGGGAAAAGCCTGTTAATCTTCATGATGCTGAGTAAAATGAAGGAGGGGAGGTATTTTGAGGGAACAAAAGGAACCAAGCTTTTCTATGATGCTACCACACTATCTTTAGGACAGTGTAACCCAAACAATATATGAAGTATAAAGGTATAATTTGTCTAAAGGTATAATTAGTGATTGTATGTTGTGCAATATGTCCAGGTGAAAGTATGTCCAGTTGTAAGGACCTTTTTCCATTGTTAATTTTTCCATCTAAAAGCTGATAGAACTTCCAGTACATCTGTGTTGTTAAAAGCAGGTTGGTGATGCTATCACGCAATTACAAGAGCAGGGCAGGCTCTTCATCAGATGAACAGGAATTCACTATTCAGGCAAAGCCCCATGATTTCACACTGCTCAAACTTTACATAAGCTATCCAGTACCAGCAGTTATTTTCATTGCATCCCAGTCATTTGTAAGCAGTCACTCAGTGGAACAAGCCGAGTTTTTAATTACTTTCATTTGATCAAATTCACTCATGATTTTTTTCAGTTATATTGTAGTGGGAGTGCTGATTACAAACCTGTTTTATAAAGCATTTTAATCATGCTTTGAAATTGGAATATAAATAGCGTTTCAATTGAGTAATCTGAGTGATCAAAATGCACTCCCAAGAGGAATGATATATTGTAATAATACTGATTGTACTGATAACACACAAGTAGTATTATTTCCAGCCGACCAACTGTAAATCTTCACACATTTTAATCAGTTTTGCGGTTTATAATTCTGACACAGTTTTTCACAAAATGGTCACCTTTCCCCTAATGGTCTTTGGATAGACTCCACCTTTTTTTCAGTAGCTTATGCACAGTTTTGCTAATGCACAGTTTTGAAAACAAATTTCTTTCAAATATTCGAATTATAAAATTATACAAACCACACTCAATTAGAATAACTATAAAATTGTTTGCAAAATTACACACTTAAGGCAAAACTATATGCTTATTTATGAAAATGGTATTTTGTTTTCATCTCACTAGCACAGTCTCCAAATGATCAGACACTATTTGACACAAAATTTGTAAAAAAAAAAAAAACTTTACTGTAGGAAATAGCATGTGTTGGACTTGTTTTGCTGGACATTTTTATGTAAGGGATAAGTTTGATGACAAATATATCGACATGCTACAAAAGACGAAACTTTTTTTGTTTTGTTTTGTTTTTTCGAATTAATTGTTTTACTTTTTTCCTCAGCCACTCTATACACGTATTCTTGCTATTGCAGTGAAAGAGCTTGATATATAGATTGTAATATGTGGAGAGATAGAGAGAGAGAGCCAATGAATGCAATCATTCAAAACAGGGCTAGGTATATATTTGAATTGTCATAGATCTATTCACTTATGCAGTGTGTGTGTCTACTGTTTCCAATTTTGCACTTTTGTGGATGTGTGCAGTATTTTGGGGAGCAGCGTCTTTAAATTGCAGCTGTGATTTCTGTGATTTCTGTGTCTAAAGTGTGAAAATGTGTGTAGTGTTTTGCAAAAAGTGTGAAGCAGAAATTTTGCTTAATGGTGTGCAAATCTGCTCAGGTGTTTTGCTCCTTCAGAAAGGAGTTTGGGCTAGTGTGATTTTATTTTAGTGTGTAAACGATCGCACCAAAAAAAAAACTGTAAAGGCACACAGTACAAGAAGTTTATGTTATGTTTATGTTTAATTTATCAGCCTTGCCGTCACTGTGCTTAAATGACTCCTTATGGGGCGAATGAAGGCTGCCCCTACTGTCTCCTAGCCAAAACCCAGCGTTGGTGGCCTGCAGAAAAATGAAACTGAAAGCAAATCATGCATGAACCTTATGAAACACTAACAATTATCACTGCTGGTTCTCATCCGCTGGCATCCGTAGACAAATCCACATGTTAATGAGAATTGATGTTGGTGTAAGTTATATAAAAAAATGTGACTGCAGGGGGAGCTCTGCTGTTCAAAAAATCTGCATAGGGTACCTTTAAAACTGAAAACGGCAGAATGCATTTGAAAATCTTCAGGATCGTTGTTGCAGTGTTATTTATGCAGTTTTTATGCTGAGGCAGTGTGAAGACAGCTCTATTCAAAAGCAACATTCTCCAGCTCTTACCTCATCTCTATTACACCTATTCTCTCTGGGGTATTTTAACAGGCTGTTAAGGTCACAACACCTTATCACTGAAGACATTTTTTTCCTTGCTGTAAATATCATTCTTCCCCACTCAGGTTCACATATAAGCATACACATACGCATAAGCAGCATACACATGTCTGCACACACATACTCTCTCTCTCTCTCTCTCTCTATGAACATTTTACACTATACACATACACACACCAGCTACCCGCCCACCACAAAACACACAAAACACACACACACACACACAAGCACACACACACACACACACACACACACACACACACACACACCTACTCTCATCGACACACTACACAGGACTACACAGAATTCATTACATTTGCAGGGGTCATATTCAGTAAACCTGTAAGTGCACTGATGTATTTCACTTCCTGCTCTGCTGCAAGGTCACTTTTCCACTTGAATAAAAAGATTTATTTACCTATAAAACAGCAAACAATACATCCCCCACTCCCCTCCCCTACATGCTATGAGGGGCAGAGACAGTATGGAACAGCATCTACAATTACACTAGACAAGGAGAGGGTGGTTGGAAAGAGCCTGAGCTATTCCTAAGGCCCTATCATGCTGTTTTATCCCCATGTGAATACAAGCCCAGGGCTCCTGCCATTGCTCATCGGTTCATTCCTCTGCTATGCATCTAGGAAGAGAATGGCATGCTGCCGTCAAAGTGACTGCAAAGTCATTCCTGCAGAGACAATGGAAGCCATCCCAGTGATTACGAATCTATTGCCATCAATGCAGGCACTGAGAGCGCTCATTCCCTGAGACAAAGCTACTGTTTAGAAGGTGAATCGATTCACTAAAAATACCCAACTTGCATGACATTGGGACTGACCTGTCTCCCACCCTGACCAAAAAAGGTGCCTCTCCAATGCCACAGTTGCAGCAGAAGGCTGTTTGATTTCTGCTTTATGAAATGTTTAAGTCTACACCCGAGAATGAACAAATTGCAGGTATTTAATAAAACATTTTTACTGTGATGTAATATGTTTATGTAGCATTGTTCAGCATGTGTTACATGACCCAACAGTCTATAATTTCATGTCTGAAAATAATGAACCTGCTGTGTATATTTAGTGACTAAAAGTCACGTGAGGCATACAAAAAACAGCACTAGAATATAGAGCAGCATTATGGGGAGTTGACTAATTTAAGGAATCGATTGGCCCTTGAGTGCTATTGCATATTCTTCTCGCCACTGTTTAATTAAAAACTGATTAACCCAAGCCATTCCAAATAAAGTCGGAGCAGATGCTTTATACATTTCATGGCTTGCTTTGTGTGTAATTTTAAAGTAATTGGAAAATGGAGAGTAAAAAGGTCTGCTCATAGAATGCTCATTCAATGATATGAACATTTTACACTACACTCATACATACACACACACACACACACACACATACACTAATTGATGATTTTTTCTCGTTTCTAATTGTGAAATTCAAGTGCTTCTAAATTTGTGCAACAGAATGAAAAATATGTAATGTTTTTTTTTGCATGGAAAAACAATGATTAATAATCATTGATTATTAATTGAATCAAAATTAATAAAAATAGTGGTACAAATCAGGAGGTAGAAAGACAGAATTACTATAAAGGCTAGAATTGACTATTTCGACATGTATCGGAGGGATCTGTATCGTTTGGTGTGCTTATGGCTATCACTATTCATGGCATGAGAAAGTGAGTATTGGCATGGAGGAATCTTGGCCATTCACTCACTAGGTCTGGTTGTGCTTCTGCCACCGGCGTGATTATGGAGAGGGAGGCACTGGACAGATTGCGTGCGATGAATTAAATATCACCTCCTTGCATAGCTAAAGTCTGTCCAACGCATTCCTCTAATCACCAGGATGATGTCTACGCATAGCAATGCCAGGATCATGGATTCTCACCGCCACAGGAAATCAGACAACTATGATTATTTCACCATGTTGTTCAGCACTAACCAGTCATGTCTCTCCATTTCCAATTCATCTATTGTATTGCTTCCAGTGCACACATAATCTCACGCACCTGCATATAAAAGACAGTGGCTTCCTGTGGTTGAGTAAGATGATACATTGGTGTCGACTGCGTGTTCTCACTTAATCTGTTCATTCTTAAGGTACATTCTGCTCTTGTCATCACATAGATCTTTTGCCAGATTTTCCATTTTGACTGAATTACTCCCTCATGCTGCTGTTCTACTTGTGATGAAACAAAACAAAACAAAACAAAACCCCATGGGGGAAACAGAATGGTGATAACTTGTCAAAATAAAAGTCCAACGGTCTCAAAGCAGCATTGCTGTTTTTAGTTTTAAACCTGTTACCTGATCATGTCACATCTAAATATTTTATGAATATCTGAAGTTGACTTCAAAGGTCACTTTACTATACAAGTTGTGAAGTATTCATAATCACATCTGAGTTTAACACTGAGAGGTAAATTACATACAGATGACCTCAGACCCTGTAATGGTTGGACACATTCCCATTTGATTGTAGGCAAGGTAGCAAAAGGCGATAATTACCTACAAAGGTCACATAAATTTTTTTATGAAACAATTAAATTATATGGTTGCTTATGATCTGTCTCTTTGACACTGGACTTGCCCATTGACTCCGATGCCACATGGTCAGGTCACAGGTTTAAACCAAAAAAGGCAATGTTGCTTTGAGTCCGTTGGACTGGAGCAAGCCTGTAAGCAAGTAAAGTAAAGTGTTACCAAAACTGCTTTGATATCTGTATAAGGCCCTAGCAAACGGAAGATAAGCTTTAAAATATTTCTGCCAGTTCAGACCCCATTGAGTATTGAAGATATTGACAGCTTTAGATCAAACCAAAAGAAATTCCCATTTCATCTTCAGCATACAGCATATGCTTCATCTTTGATGTCTTGCCTTTGGAGCTGTTTGTGCGTTAGATAGATGTATGTTATGCTGCCTGCATGCCTACCAGTCCCATGATAAACCAGGGCTAAATCCTAGGAAGGCTTTTACATGTCGTAGAGGTGGGCCACATTGGTGGCAAAATCAATAAGCCTAGTGGAGGTCATATGACCAAACCTCAGCAATTGCGGTGGCGGCTGTTGCTGGTCTTTGTGCTGTCTTGCCTGTAAACAAACAAATGATTGTGTTGATTCAGCATCGACCCCTCCTTGCACATATGGGAGTTTTGAATTCACATTCAATAAGCACCTCTCATATTTAAACTTGCAGGTCAATCTGTCAGGTTCTGGTTTCCACTGTAATGAAGCCTTCCCTGAGCGGTATATTTTAACGTGTACTTGAGGAGATGGAGGTGTGGGAAGTAAAGGGAGTGGACCATTAAAACATATTCATGGAACGGATGCATTTACAAGCATCATCATGGCTGTGTCTGATACATTATTGCAAAGAGGAGAAACTCTAGCCAGAGGCCATTAAAATATGCAGTTTTATTTCACTCTGAGCGTCCACTGAAATTATAAATGCTGAGTCAACTCTGCATTCCGAGAGCTTCAAAGATCAAAGATGCATTTCAATGAATTTCAATAATGAAGTCTAAAACAGCAACATTAAACAACACTCCCTGTTTTGGCCCCATTGTATTGTTTGTTGCATTTTGATTATCTCTTGCGTTCCTCTGTCAGAGCCTGGAGACGGGGAAGACTGCAGTCTGGTTATCTTTGTAATTGCCTCTAATAGCCACCACTCATTGAGAATTTGGACTGCTCATTGATTTTTTTAAAAAAAATCAGGGGGTGGGGGTGTTAAACTAAAGGTTATGGTCTGAGCTTTTGTGTATGAATGCCACAGGCCTCCTCAGGTGGACACTCCAATCTGCCGGGAGACAGACTCCCCAGACTTGGACTGCCTGTCCACATCGATCCTAAGGGAAAGCAATGTGCATACGTGCCCTTCCCCATGGCAGACCGTATTGGCTAAGTGTTTGTTTTTATCAGCTCTAATCGTAGCAACTTCCTCCTGTCCACAAACTAGACAAGCGGTGCAGGGGAAAATGGTGAAGGGGTGGAGATAGATGGAGGCGTGTGTGAGTGGCACCTCGACTGGCCTCCAGGGGTTGCCTCAAGCTAGCGTTGAGACCATGCCAACACAAAGCAAGGGTAAGGGCACGACCATTGGAAACAGATTCTTTGAAAGGCTGAGAGCAAGAATATGCAGAAGAGGCAAACACTGTGGAATCAATGGTGTTTTTGCCAGCAAGCAGCAGAGGAGGTCAGCCATCTGAGATTTAAGAGCTAAAGGTTTCAGTCAGAGGTTGCATGCATCAGCGCTCTGAAACCACTGGCTCAATGGACCAGCCCACAGACTGAAGGTTGAGTGCTATAGGACTTTTAAACTGAGATTAATTATTTATTGAGGTGAATGCTAAAATAGTTTGTTATTGATGCACTCCGTGTCACTGTTTTAAGACAATAGGGTTATGTATGATTGATCTATGGTAATGTAAACCTGTTTGTCAAAGAACAGAATGCCTCTTTGGCTTCTAATAAAATAATTATTGCCTCATGAAAACTGATCAACAAAGCTATGACCTACATTTTGGATATATTTTACATTTTGCCAACAAACCTCCTGACAATGACCCTTTTAAGAGCATAAGGAGAACAGGTTGCTGGCCACCCTGGTGCACCTGTGAATATGACAAACTGCTTTGCTCTCTTTAAACTGGAATTTTTTATACTGTGGCTCTCACAGTAATTGTAAGGAAGAAGTCACAACCAATCCACAAGGGTTCTCTATGGAAAGATAGGCAATAGAAAAGCCTTCGCTTATCATATCGATTGCCTTTCTACTCACATTATGCAGTTGTCAAACAATGTCAACCTTCACTTGCACTATTCCCAGTTATGGGCTTTGTGGTTGCCTGTGTACAAGCCTGAGGTCTTTAATCAGGCAAAGTAACAGTGGAAATCTCCAGGTAGCACAGAGTGCAAACAGATTAACCTAATGATGGCTGGGGTCTCTGGTCTTATGGCAAACCATACTCAGGAAAGGGCTGAATTATTTACAAGCCTCGCTCTCTGATTCACGTCTGGCATACTAGTGCCAGTAAAATGATGCTATGGGGAGGTGAAAGCTTTGGCCCCTTCCAGTGGTCCTTCAGATTGAACATAATGTGATTTGCTCACCTAATGAGACGCTGTGTCATTCGCCATGCTTGCCAGAGCTGCATGCACGTTAGGCTCCGCTGCAGAGTGTGCACCTACATATGACTTGATTGGGGGGGAGGGCGTTATTTTTAGGTGACTGCGAGGAAGGGGGGCAGGCTTTTTAATGAATGGGCTCTTTTCTGCAAACTGACAGGAGAGAAATCGACTGCGGAGTTGGCAATGTTTCCCAGGCTGACCAGAGCAGAACAGTGGAGGAGGGCGGCTTTGCTCCCATCCTGCAGGAAATGTGCCTCATGCTACTCTCTAGAAGGGATATGAACGTATCAGTTCAAAAATACTAACCATGGTTAGTAGCACTTCTTTTGCAGATGCATACACAGTTTACGTAATAAAAAAGGGAATTATGGCAGATGCAATGTGGAGGCAATACAAACTATAACTGAACATGTGAAGAAGAAATTAGAAAATGAGATAGAAATGCATGACCTATAGAAATGCATGACCGCAGATTGGATTTGTTTATTTTGGGTAAACAAAAAATAAACGTACAATGTTACATGGAAAAGGACAATTGCCCCATTAAGCCATCTAATTAAGACTTGCTGCCTTGTTATCTTCCTTTGCTCCAAGCAAGTGCTTCCCACCTTATTTCATTGTTCCATAAATATTTAATATGTCCTCTGTTTGCAAGGCACCCTTTCGATCAGGAGCAAATTGGCTGTAAGGAGACTTTAAAGGTGGCTCCCAGGCCATGTATGGAGTCGCTAAAGTGATTGTAAAATCCACTGAGGTATAAAATGGAAATGTTCAAACTCGGGCATAGCGATATAAATAAATACATGTGATATCAACAGCTCCAGCTCAGCACCTCACACAGAGCTCAGTAGATATGGAGGCCACAGCCATGTTGCTTCTGTTGAATATTACTACGAATAAAAAAACTCATAGCATGTTGTTGTATTCTGTGATCTGAAGTGGAGCTGGGGAGACAAGAACTCTTCGCACAGTTAGTCAGTGAGTGGATTAGTTTGGATTGCCCATTGATGGTAAAGGGGCTGAATGTAAAATCATTCCTACTTAAGAACTTTTGCAAACCCCTGTAGACCTCACTATGACCCTGAGCTTTGAGCGTAGAACTGGGAGTGGCCTTCATCGTTTCCTCAGGAGATAAAGTAGTGTTTCAGGCCTGTGACGAAAGGGTCCTCTTCATCAGATGCAATTTCACAGTAGCTGTCACAATCATTAAATCTCCATTTCTATCCTCAGCCAGTGACCAGGACTGCCTGGTTTAAGGCAGAGCAGAATGGACCAATGGCGTTTAATTGCCTGGTTTTATGGAGGCTGCGGAGGAGTAATAGCCACTCAGCAATTCTGTCCACATGATAGATTCTGCTGATGGTCGTGGGCCAGGCTGCGTGCTCCGGTGGTCGAGATGGGAAAGAAAGGGCAGGAGGCGCAGGCAGTGGTTCAGATGCTGCCCGTGAGAGAAAACCTCTCACTGCCTTCATTGAGTTCAATTAACCCGGAATGCCAATCCTCAATCCAGTTTTTTTTCTTCTGGTTGAGTTGGCAAAAGTTCTGATGGGTTATGGGAGGCTCATGTTGGCAGAAGGTTGTTTAGTGCAACAGAAGTTTCTGCGTGAAACGTTATGAAGTTTAGGCTTATGTATTTGTATTATTTTCTACTCTCTATCCTCTTCCAACAACTTCCTTGGCTTAGACTGTTGTCGGCTCCTGTAACTTCATCTTGAAAAACATTAGATCAGTCCTTCAGTTTCTTTGATGTTGTCGAGAGTCACACTGCAATATATCAAATTCAGTTGGGGGTGGCGAATGCCACTTGGAGGAAAAAGTCATCTACAGTTGACCTGCGAACCAAAGCTCAACAGCGAGCCCACAGAGTGCGTTACTGTGTGCAGGCATGGCCGAGAAGAAGTGCTGATTCTAGTGAGCTGTAAAATGGAACCCCTCAAATAAAAGGAAACGTTACTGACACGGAGGTAATGAAATAGACCCACTAAGGTTTTTTTCCCTTTTCTAATGGAACTCAGCGAGTGCCACCACTTTATTATTTTCCCCTTTTCATTCTCCTTGTATTTGTCCTTCTTAGGCTTGTCCCATGTTGGTAATAACACTGTTCGTAGAGTGCAATAAACTTTAATGCTTTTGCTGAACATTTTCGCCAAGAAAGACAATCAGCTTTTCTAGTGTTTTCTCTACTCAGTCTATACGTGCTAATGCTCATAAATGCATCAGAAATGACATTAGATGTGTTATGATAAAATTCTACCAGAGTAATGCAGAGATAATATGTTGGGTTTATGGATTTATTCATTTAATACTGGTCTACTAGCTCTAAAATATTGATTCTTTATTCTTTGTGTTTGTTTCCATGCGATATTAGAAAGACACAAATGTCAGTATTCAAATGTACGAAATCTTATAAGGACCTTGGCTTAGAAAGATACAGAGTAGCCGACTACGTGTCTAATTACTCTCCATGTGATTACATTTGCAGTGTAAGCTCATGATAAGTAAGTTTAAAGTCTCTATCCTCAAAAACCAATTACTTTCTACAGAGCAGTGGGAAACTGTGGGGAAGCCATTGTTGTCACATAAAGCATGTTAATGAAAGATGTGGCAGTTCAGGGGCCACTTTTGCCTTTGATTTTACACTTACTGGGAAAAAAACCTAATTTCAGAGTTGTTTACTTTTTGATATTTTTTTTATCTTTATTTTAATGACAGGTAAAATAAACACTGCCTCTGGACAGAATAAACTGAAACTCAATTTAACTTGGGTAATTAAAAAGAAAAAAAAAAACTAATGATGATTGAAAACTCTGTGAGTTATAACCCAGTTGTTACTCTGTAGTAAAACTGTATGGCTTATCTACCTGTGATAAGGCACTAACAGCCATTATACAGTGTATTTCAATACCAGGAAAGCACTTTTGGCAGAGTATGGAAACAAATGGAATCAGCCAGTTATAATGGTGATAGCACTGATGATGGAAAGAAACCCTTGCATTATTCACTAACTGCTGCATCCAAGTTACAGTTTGGGTCCCTACTGTGGGTCCCTACTGATGTACCCAGCCCATTCTAATTCATTTGAGGTGCACACCAAACACACACCAAACATTGAGAAATGAATTTAAATGGAGGAAGGTGGGAAATGTGGAGAGGAGTTAGCTGAGCTGAGCAACAACACAGTTATCATAACATTATTTTATGATATTCAGATAAATCTCTGTCTGTCTGAAATTACATGAAATATATTAAAACCATGTGTAAATCCACATGGCACGTCGGAGAAAGCCCTTTCGCAGGCTGCCTGCTGATGTCTTGGACAGAGAAGTGCGTCGGAGAAGAGGGGCGTAAGTAGGGAAAGCGCACTTTAACTTTCAAATAGTGTACAAAGTTAAGGGCCTACAGACATAAAGCAAGTGGTTAAATCAGGTAGCCTACACAATTACTTCAAAGCTAGAACTGCCACTGGTCTTAAAGCACCATAGGCTATTTACATGAGCTTGGGCATTCGCTATTAATATTTTTTTTAATTGACATACATGAATTAGAACTTCCGTGCACTAGGTGTTGATACTGAAGTCTGCTGATGTGTGAATATCATGTTAGCGGCATACCCTATAAGTCACAAAGTGTTATTTCTTAATAATATTATGCATCTGAGAACGGCAAAAAGACAGAAAGTTTGCAGAGAGCATGAGATTAGGCGTGCGTGGGGAGGGAGCTTGCCTTTGCCTCAGGCTCTTTAAAATGTTACCACATTCTTAAACCTGAATGTTAGACCAGGAGGGCAAAATGTCAGATGTGGGCTTAAAGTGACGAGTGCAAAACACATTTTAAACAACGAATATAATATATATATAAATATAATATATATATAAATATATATATATATATGCAAATATATTATACAAAATTATCTAGGTCAACATAATGTATTGAAAGTAACTTTATGTAATCTTTAAAATCTACTTTCTTCTACAAAGGTTGTTGTGACATTGGTGTACCAATCAGGGGGTAACGTAAAATAAATCTGTGATTTGGTTCTCAGCTCCCACCAACAGATAAATAAAATATTCATACAAAATATCATCATAATATGAGTGCTTATGCACCAATAATTATGCAGAAATATGAATGGTTAGGTCTATATCACTGTTAACTGTCCATGGTGCAGAGCATAGGCTACTCAGTCAGACAAAGAGTGCCTCAGGGGGTATGCTACAGTTTAAAGTTTGGGACATACTGTTCTATAACAACCTACCGTAAAAAAAAGACAGACAATAAAAATATGTAATTTTCAGATGCATAAACTGCCAAGGTAATATGCATTCAGCACAGACTTAACAAACACAGATAATGTTATCATTAGATGTGCTCTGCGTTGAGATGAAATGGCCGGCAGTCCGGTTTTGTGACAGTGATAGATGTAGAAAATGAAACCTCCCTAACACCACACACTTCACCGATTAGTGCCCTACCTTGTTACCACATGGCGACAGAGTGCATTGTCGAGGCAGATCAATCTCGCCAATGGCTTTTTCAGTGTCAGGAGTAATAGACCTTAGAAATGGTACGTGCTTACATATTTCTTGCTGCTCTGCCAGGTTTTCTTATGATAACAGATGGAGAGTACCCACATGCACACATACCCGCACTGAGTTTTCAGACGTGCGTTTTCAAAAGCCACGAGCCACTGACTTATACCTGTGTCCTTGATAGACACTGACAGGTCCCGTGTAAACCCAGCGCTGGACTGGCTGGCGATGACTGATGTTCGCCATTTAATGTGCATCAGCGCTTTCAAATCTTATTATACACCACGAACCACAAGTCTCTTCTCCGAGAGAAGCCTTGAGACTCTGCTGTCAGCTCTCTTTGTGTAACAGTGAAAAAAGAAGATGGTTTTCTCTGCCCATGGGGTGTTATGTGGCATGTCTGACACTTGACAGTCCTGTTGAAGGTCATTTCTTGAGGTGAAATGTCAAGGAAGCACACTCTCCGTCAGACTGGACAGGCCTCTCGAAGGTGGCTGTGCAACTGCTCCTTGGAGTGGCACTTGAGTAGCATAATCCCTACTTCACTCTGCTTGGGCTTGGGCTTGGGGACCTACTACCCTATATTATAGTCTTAAATGATACCTTTGAACAGTTAATGTGAGTGTGAATATCCTTCACGACCATGATACCAATACAGGTTAATCATACCATCATATGCAGTATTTAATATCATAGAAGTTGGAATTTTATAACCAGTCACGTCTTTAGCTTGTATGGAGCCCTCAGTGCTCATAAAAATCTCCAGATTAGATGCATACCCACTTTAGATTATCATTTGGACTGATATCAGGGGAAAAAAATTGTAAATTGATTGTACTCTCTCTCTCTCTTTCTCTGTCTCTCTCTCTCTCTCACACACACACACATGCACACGCACACACACACACACACACACACACACACACACACAGACACACACACAAGTACATCTGCAATCCTCCTCCTCCCCTAACTGAGTGTTGAATGTATGGGGGCAGAGAATAACCTACTGAATGGAGACAGGGATTTCTCCAGTGACGTGCTGTCTATCTATCTCTCAAAATATCCCCTTGTTTGTCCTTGTAAACATAATCTGGAGATTAGCGTGAGAGATGGGCCGCTGTGGATCATTAGCAGGCCGATTTGCCTCTTCTATCAGGGACCCCACAAACCCCCTCTGCTGGTGACTTCCAATCATTCCTCGGGGTGTGATGGGGGAGGACACTTAACTCTTGACTTCAGCGGTAATTAGTGTCATCTCCTGTGCGCCAGCGTCACTCTGCATTCTAAGTGCTCTCTAATCAAGCTCATCTCTAAAGGCTTACCAAGGTTGAGCAGGGCTTGGTGTGAAATCTGCCTTTGTGTTGAAAGTGCATTCTTTTCTCTCAAATGCCATGTGTGGATGTCCTCACAATGTGAGACCTATTCACATGAAATCAATACTTGTTTGCCATAATGGTACTGGTACTGCACTACAGAGTATGGATTCAGATGAAATTACTGTCAGGTACCAACTTTCAATACCTTTCTGCCATGATTGTAATTCTGCATGTGACTTGGTAAAATAAGGCAAAACACATCATTCTATGTAGGCCTACTGCAAGGTAAAACATTTTGTAAGACTAATTGCTTGGTAGCTCCACTTGCTGTATGTCTTTAGTTATCAGCAACCAGCTACTTTAACAGGGTCAGAGAGAGCAAAGTAGTAAAAAAGGTACCATTGGGTTCCGGTACCAAACACTAGATACCAATGCCAGAACCAATATCGGTTCAAACCTGAAAGGTACCCAGACCTATCCTTTATATTCCGTAGTCCACTGTGCTCACTGGTGCATGTCTCCATGGCAATAAGGGTGAACGGCTAGGGCTTGACCTAGTTGAATCGGCAGTATTTCACACACACACATGCACACAGACACACACACACACACACACACACACACACACACGGAAAACTGCCCCCAGTAAAAATGACTTTCGATTAGTTTTGACCTCAACTGCAAATGACACCCACTGTTGGAGTGATCCATTGTCTTGGTTAAAAAAAACAAATAAAACATTGCCAACAAATTTGGTATGGGCATGACAAAGTGCCCCCCTTATCTGAAATCTCTAAAAATAGACTAACATCTTCAGCAATTATTTGTTGGGGTCAGTTTGAGCTGCTAGGGTGTCACTGATCCTCAGTGGATTGCCAAGTCACACATACACAAATGGACATGAAAAGCTACATGTTAAAAGCGACGAGTTTCTTTCTTCCACTCTACCCATCTGACTGCAGCTGTCATCTTGTCCCCGTACACACCACCCCCACCCCCTCTGCATGAGTGGGAAAATAAATGGGGGAGATGTAAATAGCTCACTGGTGTTTTGACATTATTCTGCCCTAATCGAGGGCTGATTGGACAGGCGCTATGTGACCTTCCGGCATAGAAAGAGCACTGTCTCGCTGTCCTGTTTTCAAGTGGCGCACTGCTGTCTGAGGTTATCCCTTCAATTAGTGCAATGGTGGCAAGAAATTATCTCGCCCCCCTGAATGGGATGACCTTCTAACATCTATGGTTATTACTGTTACTTAAACACCATGCCCACATGCATAAGAAATTGGTTTCTTCTCTGCTGTGGCGATAACATTCTGAGGGTTACAGAAATGGCAGGAAGCGTTCAGCACTGGCGGGTTGTTTTGTGGCTGGAGAGAAGGCCTGTTGTAATTAGAAGTGGTAGTGCAGCACAATTTGTGCTCATGCTGCTGCTGCTGCATGGCCTTAGTTTAGTTTTGCGTGTCATGTGGGTGTGCTTTCGCAAGACAGTCCAAGGTCCAGGAGGGATGGGAAGAGTGATGAGTTAGATCCTAGAGTGAGATCCTTGGTTACTACAGTGTCTCAACCCACTCTACATCAGTAAAACCTTGGATGCAGAAAAAAACAGTTGTCTATCTGTCTAACTGTGAGCAATATTGCTGTTATTGTTATTATTACACTGTCCGGTTCCCTATTGAACTTATTTCGCATCTGCGCATCCATTGACCTACTTATGTCTATCCAGTCATCCACAAACACATACAGAATTGTGCTCACAAGGATGGCCAGAATAATCGGTTTTTATGCCAAAAGGTGAGCCTGTTATTGTTTTCATGCTAATAGAAATGTATTGAATCTGTTGAACAGAGCGTGATTGTGTGGTGGTGTAATATTAAAGACTCATACCCCACTAGTAACTCAAACTAAGAGCTCAGCCCTGCTGTGATCGCCGTGTAGCAGGTCAGAAAAGCTAATCTGTTCCTGGCCTTGTAGTATGAAAAAAAATCAAAATCTTCTAATATTGATGTTTTACTCAAATAGATAAAAGGTTCACAGGCTCAATACCCCACAGGTAAACTCAGCCATCATTCTTCTTGTCATAAATAAGCAAACACACACACACACACACACACAGACACATGCATTCTTGTTTTTCTCCTACAAAACCACAGTTAGTTCTTTCTTTGTCCCTCTCTCTCTCTCTCTCTCTCACACACACACACACATTGTTTGATAGCAGACGACAGGAAGCCTCCCTGCTATGAGTTGTTATATCTGAGAGGGCAAACAAACAGAGTGGAGGCCTCCTGCTGCTCTGTGTCTTGTCTGACTCCACTCCTCTCCTTTCCCCTGATAGACGACCACAAAGTGAACCACTTTCACACCCCAAACTAGGTCAGCACATCTCCAACCAAAAAGCTGTGTGTGTGTGTGTCTATCATTGTACAAGCCTCTCAATGGCACACAGAATAAGTTCAGATCCAGAACAGAATAGTGTAAGACAGGTCTGCATTAGTATAGTTTTGTGTCTCCTGTTTATTTACATAGCGTGCTAGTGCATGACATTCAATAACTGTGGATTGGTGATGTTCAAGCAAAATTGTCAGATAGTGTACACTTGTGATATCAGCATTGCACAGTGACTGTATCAGACTTTTACTCCAGAACACTACTTTCTGCTTGGGTGTCGCACCGCCATACCGGACCTGAGCGCAGGAACTGTGAAGCGCATTGAATACTCTCAAAGCTGACATTGAAATCCTGCAAGACTTTCAAAGCCTTATAGTGTGTGTTGTCTGTGTCAGTAAAATCAATTTAATTTCACACTCTTCCCTCAGAAAAAAATAAATAAAATAGACGCAGACCTGTTTCGTTGACAGTTTCGGTGGCCGCCGTGGTGACAACTGCGACAGCTGTCTCAGTCTCGCCGCGCCACAGAGATTATTGTCTGCCTTCGTGTGTTTTGAGTTTGCCTTGACAGGCCTTCATACACAGCTTTTTTGTAGAGGTGTTCTCATTTCTCTCCATTTCTCTCCATTTGGGGTTGTCAATTAACCTGGCAGGTGGGACCCTTTCCTAATGCACAGGATGAATGAGGTATGCTCAGGTGTCCATTTCTAACTAGTAAGCATTTCTGCCTCGGCTTCTAGGCCATATAACATGCCTGGAAGGAGACTGATACCTTTATTACGGTGGCTGAGGTTTGTAGAGAAAACTGCCCATTTGGGAAGGGAAATTGGTGAATTTCTACTACCCCTGGAAATGCACAAATAAAAATGGGAAATGGAAACATGGAGTATCAAAAAAGTCATTACATTTCACAATCTCTTAGTCTTAATCTCTCTCCATACTGCACTTTTTATTACATTATAGCATTTTCCTCTCAAAATATGGCAAATTTCATGTTAGCAATATGCACTCTTTGTTAGTTTTTCATTGTGCTGTAGCTTGAATGTTGCTTGAATGTTGCTTGAAAGTCGCTTTGGATAAAAATGTCTGCTAATGCATAAATATAAATGTAATATAAATGTCAGCAGTGGCTGCCGAGAGAACCTTTATTCACCCTGTAATGAGCCATTTAACTATTGAAGTGACTACGAAGCTAGTAAATTAAAACCATAAACCTGGTAAATTAACCCACCAACCGCCTCCCTTATGACTTATTGACAATGTTGCAGCTTTTTTGTGCCCAGCTCATTTAGCTAAACCACAGGGATCTATCCGAAGGCTTAGGTCTCCAACGACTGAGGGTTTTGCAGGCTTGGTGAACAGAGGGAGGGCAGAAAGTGATCACGTTGAAGTCAGGGGACGTATAACATACGTCACAACCAAGTAGTATTGATTGGTTGAAGCACAAAGTGTCTGCCCACTAGGAAGCGGATGCCAACAGGTTCCAGACGCTTTGCACAAAGTGAAACAATGTGAGAGCAGTTGGTACATCATGCTAATAGAAACCCAACTACAGCAGCACAAGATTTCTGATATATATATGAAGTTCAACTTCCTCCAGAGCTAAAAGCTGAAATAAGACTTGGCACTGGCACTGGCACTGGCGGAGGAGATTTCAGACCTGTGCCAAAGGCAGTGACCTTTAACCCTTGACTTTTTGCAGGTTTGGCTATGTGTTTCATTCAGCACTTGTTGACTCACTGTCATGAGGGAATAGGGCTCATCTTGTGTTTCTTCTTCTTCTACCTCTTCTTTCTTCTTTTTCTTTTTTTTTCTTCCTCTTCCACCTCTTCTTTCTCTTTTTTCTTCTTCTTCTGTGTGTGGCTTATTTGACCAGGGACCACAGAGAGCAAGAAGACTGGGCTGCCATCCATCTCTCTCTCTCTCTCTCTCTCTCTCTCTCACTCACTCACTCTCTCTCTCTCTCTCCTTCCCTCATCTCTCTTAAGCGGGAGCTAAAAAGTGTGTTGTCAAGCAGTCAGACCCTGGAGTGGCAAGTGAAACTGCTTTCCGAGCGATCTATCAGAGATCTCCAAACAGCATTCTGTCACTGCGTAAATCAGCAGTCAATGAGACATATTGTAAAGACTGTGGACATGTGTGAGAGGAGAGAGGAGCCATGACAGTATACATACACTAGGCACATGCAGACTGGTCCAAATATACTTTCTGGGAGCTGAAACTAGTTCAATTGATTGAGTCACACTTGTTAATTAGTATTCAGCCCAGCACCCAACTATCCTGGGGCCATATGCATCTATTGTACTGTGGCTGACAGCGCTGGCAATTTACAAAGCCATCAAAATGCTTGGCATGGCAGATGGGGATTATATTCAGATGGACTTGGGTTCAGTGACACTCAAGGTGATGGCATCAATCTTAAGGCTTCTCTCTGAACAATGTCTAGCTAAACCATGTCTAGCATTAGGATAAGTGTTTGTATTGTCCCAAATAAATTATTAGGTTATATACGTATATACATGATTCACAAAATACTATTTCAGATTGAATATTTATACCAAATCTTCGCTCTCATACACACTTACTGGATTCTGACTGAGTCAGATCTATTTAGCTCCTTCTAAGATGGTGTTTTGACATCAAAATATTGGTGCCTTAAGTCTCACAACAATTTGGACAGATTGCATACTGCGATCTGTTAGATTTAGAAAATAAATAACAAAGCGAGAACGTACAGCCAGGAAAATGTACTTATTTTAAATGCCTGGATTATTGTATTAACAAGGTAAATTATTGTATTATGCTGGATTATATGCACCATATATATTATTTGTTTACATTATTTTAACTTTAAGCCTGAATCAATAATGAATAACAACAAATAATTAGAGACTAAGGTCTGTTTTCCCACCACACTTCAGTGCCCTGAACACACCCAACCTCAGCAATAAGGGCTGGAAGAGAATTGATTGAGGGACAGCATTGGGTTCTCTCCCACGCTCTCTTGCAGTGTGTCAGCATGAGGCCAATCTATGGCTGGCCCTGACACACCATCCTATACCTCTGACCACGAGTAGGATGGGTGCCAGGGGCTCAAAGCAAGTCTGAGAAAGACTAAAAGAGACAGACAGGAAAAGAGAGAACGAGAGAGAGAGAACGGGGGAGAAGGAGGGAGTTTGATGAAAGGACAGAGGGAGAGGCATCATTTCACTAGTGCATCTTCAGTCAGGGGTTTATTGGAGAAAATATGGATCAGACAGATGAAAAATACTTGAATTTAGCCTGTAATTTTTGACAGGCATGCTGGTGTGTGGTGGAGAGCGGAGAATGGTAGGAGTGGAGAAAAACAAATTGGAGGCTGGCTTGAAAATGCGCACACCATCAGCTCAGAATATGTCCTCAAGCACGGAGTGTAATTGCGGTAAATCCTAGAACCTCACCACTGTCAGAGATGGCACGTTACAAATCCAAGTGCTGCCCTGCTCCCTTAAATGACTACCAGCTGGAGAGCGGTGGGTGGATGACTCAGGCTCCATCAGCCTATGAGTCTGATTTTGTCCTCTGCCACAAGCAATAATGCCTTTAAAAAGCACTTAATCTGATGCCACGAGTCCGCTGCCCATTATTTGATCCATCAGTTCTTTCATGCTCTTTTGGATGGATACATTTATTCTCTTTGAAACCATGGTAACAATGCCTCCTAGCACTCCAAGGCAGTGGCTTTATCCCGATCCTGTTATGTGGCATGCCAAACCCACTGTATGAAGAGGTCAAAGCTTTAATTTCACAAACTTCTCAAAGCCTTGCAGCGTTGAATATATGGGCAACATTTTTTGTTGCTATTCTTTAATATTCTTATATATATATAAGCATACCTGATGCTGGTTAGCTGACCAGAACCAGACTAGCTTTATGTTCAAACCGATTAAAACTGGTTTAACGGTTTCAATTATGATAATTATGGTATAAGGAGCAGAAGATGAAAGGATGGCACAAGGACAAATACTATCAAAAGTCTAATCTTTGGGGTTGTTTGGATGCTAACTTTACCTTCCTTTGCTCTACCATCTCTTCTGTTCATTTTCTACATACAACAAGGAAAAAACACAGTCTTGCAGCACACATGCATCCCGGCTGCCAAGCTTTAAACACTTTTTGTTAAAATGATTGATTTATGGAATTTAATCAGTTGTCTTCTGTGGCCTGCAGAAATGTCAGAGAGACACAGGTACGTTTCTGCCAATTCCATCTCTCAATCTCTTGGTCAGGTGGGAATGCAAGCAGTCCCAGATTAATGAGCACAGAGAAGGACTATGATTCCCCAGGTTGGGCTTAGTTTAACCAGAGACTGATGCCAAGAGGAATAGAGAAGCTGGAAGATAGAGTTAGACTGTGGGAGAAGAGTGACAGAATAAGAGAAAAATGACACCCACCCACACACACACACACATATATTTATATATATTCTGTATGTATGCTAGGCAGGCTTAGACTCAGAGGCAGTTCATTCTGAGGTATCATTCTACACCACATTCCTCCTCTAAACCCTTGATCCAACTATCTGTGACTGATGCATAAATTTGATTATCAGAATTGTCTATCATAGCCTGAGCAAACTTAAACGTTAATATTAATCACACCCTGGCAGGTACTTGCCCAAAGCAATGAGGTCTGCTCATGTTTTGACAATGAGGTGTAGCTACAGAGCATGTAAAGAAAATATGGAGGTAAATGAATTAATCATTGTTAGTTATTTAATGCATAGTAGTTTTATGGGGAAGTCATATAAAAATTGTATACCCCCAACAATAAATGCTGAGTGCATATCTGATGCCAAAAGGTAACTTTCTGTGGTAGTGCTTAATGGCAGCTAGTCTGGGGAGGACATGTAAAATCAATTCTTGATTTGATTTTGATTATGAGATTATTCATATTTTATTATTTATCAATCACTTGTGAAATGCAAAAAATTTCTTTTTTAAAAGGCTGACGTGGCTGTGATTGAATCCACTGGGTTTCTCAACAGCGTGCATAATGACAGAGACTAGCATTTAAAGACTGAGGGACTGTGCTATGAATGGAGACGAACAATGACTTTTTCCTCACAATTACTCCCTGAGCCATCACAGTCTCATTCACTTTGCTTCTGCAAAACCACAATTAATCTCCATTTATTTCCAAATTGAATGGCACTATTTTTCACTGAAACGATTTTTGCATGAGAAACCCCTGAAACATTAAGGCACATGCATTTTCATTAGCTTAACATTTTTCAACATTACGAAAAAGTCATTTGAGAGATGGGCTTATAACTCTGAATGCCTGTTCCAGCATTCAGCACTTCAGTTTTGCATTTCGAATAATGTGCCTGGCATTATTATGAGAAGACAGTGTGACTTTTACATATTCTCAGCTTTCACATAGTATACACATGTTTACTAGTTTCCTCTCACTGAGACCCTTGTATTAACACAGACGAATATGAGGCATGTCACACATGCGTGTGCCTGCAGGCAGTTGTTGGTTCATTAAGTTATCCAGTCAATGAAAACATGGAGCTTGTCAGGCTGACCATAATGAGCAAGTGCATGATGACAGAGAGGCCTTTCATTCTGATCTCATCACACCATTGGCTTGTTGTGTCTGGTTAGCTGGGCCGAGGTTGATGAGCCAGGGGTGAGGTAACCAAACAAAGTGCTTATTACTGGACCACTGGGCCTCGTTGCTCATGATGAAAAGTACATTTAGCAGTGATATTATAGACCCAGGTGGAACCAGGTAATCAGCTGTTCAATATGAGGAGGGGGAACAATACAGCATTTCCGAAAGACTAAATAGCAAAATGCACGGCTGGAAACTTACTGCATGAGAATGTGAACGATTGCTTTTAAAAAGAGCTTGCTTTGGGGTGCTGGGGTGTAGCTGGCTGCAGCCACAGCAACCTGTGACCCAGGTTCAAGTTGGAGCCCATGCTCTGATTCCATCCCATTCCTCTCTGCACCTCCCACTTCCTGTCCCTCCTCACTATTCTATCACAATAAAAGTCAGCAGAAAAATCTTCAAAAAAGAGCATGCTTGGCTATAGACTATGATCAAGCCCAAGCCCTTGAGTAACTTAAAGAGATATTCTGGAGCATTTCAACCTGTAGCCCTGTTTTCCAAGGTCACTGATCACAGCCAGTCGGCAGGAAAAATAACAAGAAATTTCAACAATTTCATTTTCTGTGCACCTGTGAGTTAGCATTAGCTGCCAGTTCACTATTCAGTCTGTGCTGTGTCAAATGTTCTCGTTCTTTTCCTACTGATAGCACTCAGTAACCTCAAACAACAGAACTATGGTTTGAAATGCTTCACTTCGAAGTGGGCTGGGCAGCTCAGAGAGCATGCAGAGGGTGGGATGGCAATGCTGGGGTTCAGCCAAGGGCAATCACTGACCAGCAGCACTGGTTATCATTTGTTGTGAGTAATGGCTGTGTTTAAGAGTTACGCCTCCTCTTTCACCACCTTGTCAGGAGGCAAAAACAGCGATTGAAATTTCCACAAATGAACAACAAGCCCTGAGTCTGAGCCACGTTTCCAGTGATTACACATTTTATGACTTTTCCTCCAGCAACTTCCCCGCTCAAAAGTAGTTTTTTTTTTGTTAAACCCTATCTTTCTGGAGGGAAAAAGAAAAAGGGTGAAACGAGTTTCTCATGACAGGTGATAAATGGTTACGGGGCTGGAATCTATCTACTGCATCAACAAATCGGAAATGGGATCTCCGCATGATAACAAATTGCAGAGAGTGCACCATGATTCACCAGCGCTATGAGAGCGCCTGCACGCTCCCCCACTCACTGCCACACACAGCGGTGCAAAGGCACCGCGCCCCCCCAGAGGCTGGCACTGCTGCGATTGGAAAAGGCACACGGATGGTGTTTAGGAGCAGAAAGCCAGCAGGAATGAACTTCCTGTGGGGAGACCAAGAGTGCCTATAAGTGAACCCTGCAAGAACGCCTAGCAGTAAATAAGACTTGGCATTGGAGAGCCATTAACTCTGCACACACACTTCTGTCACTAATCACTGAATCTCATGTAACAGTTTGCTGCTATTTGAGGTATCCTTTTCATCTTCATTAAATTGATGGAAAAGGCATATAGTCATATGAGGGTTGGATAAACACAAGTATTATTCCTACCAGCCATTAAGGAAAGATGCTGTGAAGTTCTCAGTGGAGGGTAGGAAACACAAATATAAAAATATAAATGAGAACCTTTACACCATACCATTGCTGGCAGCGATTTGTTGCCATCAGGCACACATTATTATGTTCTAGAAGTGCCAACAAGGCTTTGGGAAGTCAGTGGAATGTCACTGTAAGTCACTGTAAGTCACTGTATGTTTTTTGGATCTCTAATCCATCTATTCTAGCTTTTGTTTCTGTTCAAATTCTCCATTGCCCCTGCTAGTCTCAACTTCCCCTGAATTCTGAGTTCACTCAAAAGTGTTCCCGATGGTCCAGCTGTGCGCATGCGTGAGATGGGTCCAGATGATGCCTTGGTGGGGTGTCTCAAACCGACACAGTGCTGAGACTGATGTGGTTGTGGGGCGATGCTGCAGAGGAAAATTGTGGGCTCCGCAGCTGCTATGCCATTTTTACTGTCTCTCTCAGACTCTCCCTCAGCCTGTCTTTCTTTATCGCTTTAACTCTTTATTTCCTCTCTTACACACATTGCTTTATGCCTTCCTTTTCCTCATTGCAACCTCGTTTTAGTAGAGAGAGAAATCAGATCAGAATCAGAAAATAGACATAAAATTAGTATTAGTATATAATTAAGATATCTGAGTTCTTTCTCTTTCTTTCTTTCTCTCTCTCTCTTTCTTTCTCTCTCTCTCTCATTTACATGTACGTGTAGATAATTTAGACCCCTACGTGTCCAACCTCAGGCATGGCTGTGAGGCAGATGCGAGGCTGCTCTGTTGTGAGTGACTAGAGTAGCCCGGCTCGTCAGCTCACAGCAGAACAGCGCTCACAGTGTTTAATAAAATCACACCTTGGTGGAATGGGAGAGAAAAGTAAACATGCTACTGTAATTATGGGATGGGATTGATGAAGGCTAGGAGCTGCCAGCACACACCAGTGGGATGCTTTGGGTTTATGTGTCAACTATCTGACGTGAAGAAACTATCCTGGGGAGGGTAAAGGGAGATGAACTGGAGTGTTTACCATTCCAATATCATGTTCTTTTAATCATGAAGTTCTACTGCTGCTCCTGGTCTCTTAACATAATAAGCATGTGTGTGCATGTGTGTGTGTGTGTACGTGCGTGTGTGTCTGTGTTAGAGAGAGTATATCGAAAGGAAGGGCAGTGAAGTAAAGAGAAAACGAGAAAAGGTGTAGAATGAACTGCACTGAAGCTTACCCTTCCATCTACAGGTGGTTTGGGCCTTCTCCTGGAGAGGTGGAGATTAAAGTGCAGCCAGGGGAAGACCTGCACCATTGCCTGAGGTAAGATAGCACCCTATCTCTCCTAAGGAAGACATCCTTCTCCTTCTCATCAGGCTGCCAGTGTACTATCTACTAGCTGTTTGACAAGCTGTTTTAATAGATGTTCAGAGCATGGCACATCCTGCTGAGATCATAAAGCTCTCGCACAGTCACCCAGGAGAATGCATTAATGATGCTGACACATTTAGCATGACAATTACTCTCTGCCAACGACATAGTACTAATGCGCTGTTGCACAGCTGATTGTAAATGGACAAGAAAGCTATATTTATTTTCTATGATATTTATTTATGCACGTTGTTGTTTACATGTTTTTATTCAGAACTGGATAAGACAAGTTTTTCATCATTTTATTGAATGGCATCTATACTTTTGTCACACTATGCTCATTTTGTTCTTCTGAAAACACTGGCACAGACAAGCGCCTTCACACTCAGTTTCATGTTTTTTTCACCAATCAGTTTGTGTGTGTGTGTGCTTTGTGGCTTAGTGAGGCACATGTGTGTGTGTGTATGTGTTTGTGTCTTTGTGTGTGTGTGTGTGTTCAATCAATGAGGCATTACACCCGATGATTTCATAGTGAGGCTTAGTGTGACGTGTGGATGTGTGTGTAGGTGTGTGTGTTTGCTGAGCATCCTTAACGTCTTCATGAAATGTTGATGGGGGATTGTTAATTGCAGCGTGTAGCCCGGGAGTGAAGTAACAGTGCACAGGGAGCCTTTGATCACCGATCTCCAATCGATGGGGATTAGGGTCGCTCTGGTGCGGCACCAGCCTGATTGTGGTGACACCGCGGGGCCTCCCAGAGCCACTGCTAATTATGAGGGATTGCATTAAGAGATAGCACAGCGCACAGTTCACAAGCACATGCCCACGGTGGGATAATTGTTTCAGGAGTCGATAATAATTCTCTTGTGCCGCGTGGTGGATTTTAGTTTAATCTATCCGTCTGTCTTACTGTCCGTCTTACTGTGCCTTGAGCTAATGAGGCAGATAGAGGTATGTTGGTGGAGATCATGTGATGTTCTGTTCTCCATCTGACCGCTTACCTCTCGGAGAACCTCCTTGGTGAGAGCAGCTTTCTACCCAGCCATTATCTGCTTCAGGATGGCTCAGCCCGCTGGGGCCAAATCTGGTGGTCTGGAACAGAAAGCCTTGTGTGATACCTGATCAATCCGAAACGCTCTCCTTCGCCTTAATAATGGATGACTGAGAAGGATGAAGAGCCTGATACCTGTCCTTTTTGGCTCGGCCTGTCTGCCTGCTCTGAAACACCCTCACGTCAGGTGCATTCTGGAGGCCGGCCTCGTCTTTCGCCCATCATGGATTAATTTTACGGCTTATCAGGTCAGACAGGTAACAAGCTGGCCGTTGTGAGCAGCATCTGTGGCCTGACTACAGAGGGTGAGATAAGCTGTGTGTGTGTGTGTGTGTGTGTGCATGCATGTGAGGATTGCAAGTCTTTGTAGGGCCTCATCTTGGGGATCTACAGAGGATAGCTGCCCAGCCCTCTGGCTTGAAGGCATGAGCATGGTTCAGATTCTGTGAAAAGCTTTTTAAAAAAAAGGTTTCTCTTTAGTAGCATGACTTAGTAGTAGGAATGGTTTGTTGAAACATCTACACTTGTATTGAGTGTTTTATTGATTTCATTTGTATGAAATCAGGTCTGAAAAAGCTGTCATTTTTCTTTCTTTCTTTCTCTCTCTCTCTCTCTCTCTCTCTCTCTCTCTCTCACTGGCAACCACCCAGTCAGAGATACACTCATCCTCTCTTTGCTCTCTCCTGACCATTGTACATGTTTCTTACCATTTTGACACATAAATCAAAAAGCATTGAAAATGAAAAAATGTCTCATTTTACATTCACATCTGTCTGCTACATGGTACATTGTCTAGTACCTCATTAACTGATTCACAGCATTTTGCTCTGTGTTCTTTCCTTTCCTACCCTGAGAAGAGAGAACAAAGACGTTTCTTTTCAACACTTACTCTCTCTTTTCAGCGGGAGGCAGAACAATATCTGTCATTTTAGGGACAGAGAAGACCATCATTTCTGCACAATGAAGATGAAAGGAAAAGAGTAACTCAGAGAGAAGTTCATGTGGAGATTATTTTTCTGGAAGAGTGGGGGATCTGAGAAGTAGTTTGCCCAGAGGAGAAGCGAGGTATTACTGTCAAGCATGGGCTCTGACAGACTGTTTGATCTAATGCTTAGGTGGGATTTACTGTCAGGTATGCAAAGACAGATAAAGCGGCATGAGAAAATACAATTAAAACGAATTGGTCTTTGCTCAAAATCTTGCTTGGTATCCGATGTGGTTAAAATGGATGGATTCACACTGTAGAAACATACTGCAATTTTGTTGAAAGTCCATAAACATGCTTTGATATGTACATCAAACTTTTTTTTTTTTGGTTGATGCTTCTTCGGCAGACTATCAGGTGAACAAATGGCGATAAAAATGCAGGAGCACATACTGAAAAAGAACGCTGAGATTGTTAAACAAAGCTGTGAAGGCACATTAGTGCACAGTAGTGGAACAAGGAGAAGGCTGCACATTTAAATCAGCTCCCTCCAATGTCTCCATTCACCCTCACTGACATGGGGAAGAGATCAGAGCTTGTGACGAAGGACAATTACTCTGACAGCCGCGCCAATGTTCTGTCTGCAGGGCTAAAGTACAAAATTTAACTCAATCCATGGAATCAGACAATCCAGTGCCACTGTCTTGTTCTACATGGAATAAGATTAGAGTATTAACATGACTATATGATGCTTCAGATGAAGTAACATTCAGACATAATGTTGTTTGTGTCTGCCATACTGATCACATTCAAGACTAAAACTGCATGAAATGCACAACAGACCAAGAAAAGTCTGTGATAAGATATAGATCACAGAACGTTCATGCCTTTAACATGTTGTTTGACAATCTGTCTGGGTCCCAAAGTCCTCCCTTAGAGACTGAAGAACAGTTTTCTTAAGCCTCAAGTAGTGTGTCTGCTTGGACTTTCTGGACATAAAGTCTACTTTATGAATTTGGCAACCAATGTAATGAACCTAATTGGCTGTTTGCAATTACAAATTTTAAAATGTCGGCTCATGAAGCGAATAATGAGTAAAATTTTACTGGTCAGTCTAGCGTGATGTATTTAGAGCTCAGTGCCATTTATATTCTCCTCCTGTTGACGTGACTGTAATTAAAATGCTAGCAAGGGGAGTTAAAGAAGCTAAACTGGCGAGTATTGGGGAAGTGTGTGCTGCCATGGTTTATTCATGTCTCCACTTGCTTAAGCCCATGGTGCCATAAGAGCTTTGGGCTGAGGTGTTAAGGAGACTTTCAAATGGGCAGGGTCGCAGGTGCCTGGCACGAGCAGCAGCCAATGATCCTGAAAGACAAAGCAATTTGGCAGCCACCGTAGGGGCAATGAAAGGAATGGCAATGTTGTAGCAGCAGCGGGGGTTCCACACAGGAATCGTTTTTTGTTTGTATATGTGAGTGTGTGTGTGTATATGTATATGTGTGTGTTGGCGGATGTGGGAGTTGTGTGCTGCGTTTGTGACGTGGGGCATGCCTATGTTGAAGTGTTTGCACATTAACCTGTACAAATGGAGGTTAGCCGGTGCCTCCCCAGCATTCACGGCTTTGCCTGCGGAAGCTTGGGCTGGGGAGACTGGGCGATAGATGGGGAGCCCAGAGCTGTGGTGAATGAAAGGCAGGCAGCTCCTTATGCCTCGACTTGGGTCAGATCTAACAAGGGCGGAGGAGCGACAGGGAGGGAGAGAGGCCTCGGGGGACTGATAAGAACACTGAGCTGACAGCACAGTCTCCCACTTCATCCTGTCTTTCTCTCTCTCTCTCTCTCTCTCTCTCTCTCTCTTTGTCTTATTGCTCCCTCACTCCCTCCATCTCTCTGTCACACATGCACTGTCCTCTCTCTCTCGGTCTGTTCCTCTCCACCCCCTGCTATTCTGCCACCCCCGTCAACCCCTCCATCTCATAACATTGGGTATTTCGCATGCAGTGGCACCAGACTTGCCGTAGCTCTAACAGTGTTTGCCGGATGAGCTGCGAAGGCCTGCTGAGCGTTGTAAAGACACCAGAGCCTAAGGGCCATCTCACTCAGCCCTGTGCAGAGGGAGCCTGGGTGTACTAGAGAGGGTGGGAGGCCCACATGTTGGTTTTTGAAAACCTAATGGTGTTTTACATGAGGTGGAGGAGGCAGCTAGCAAGCCTCAGGCTTTCATGTTTTTCTTTTTTTTGGTATCTTGTTTTTCTTTGCCTTCAATAAGTGAAGCTGATGAGGATATGCAGAGCAGCCCTTCTGTGTTACACTGGGGAACTGCTGTCTCTCCCCCTAGGGACCGCACAGCCACTGTGATCAGGCATGGTGCACTAAGATGAGGCCCATAGAATGTCAATGCTGCACTCATAGATAATGCAGGCTGTACCGTAATAGCTTGTGTAACCTTTAACAAAAATGAGTGTGTGTTGGCCATGTGTGTGTGTGTGTGTGTGTGTGTGCGCGCGTGCACTTGAGATCTTGTGTGCATGTGTGCTAAATACAAATGGATAGATATCAAGGGGACTGCAAATAAAGCCTCTTGGATCATCCATCCCAAAATGAACTCATATCATTACATAACTTCACAGCATCACATTATTTTTCAATTCCATAAAAGAGATATTGTCCTGATTAATGCCTGGACATTAAATTACATGAATAGACCTGGACAGTCCACAAAAAAGCCTTTTATTTCTCTTCTTTTCTTCCTCAGCCACATAGTGAATAGCTCCTTTCAGTGATTAGGGAGGGGACGTTTGCCAGATAGGGTACGTATGTAGGCTATTATAATATATTAAACTCACTTTTTTGGTTTCTCTTTGACAGAAATATGGAGATGTAGGGCACAAAAGTAGGCAGCATATTAGGGGGCTATAAGTGATCTGTTTTGGTACTCGCGACATTCATAAGTCAAGATTGAGGCCTACTAGGTTGTTATTGAAGAGATATCAAGAATAAAGGCCCTGTTCATTATGACTAAGACATTAGTGAATACAGGCCTAATAAATCATAAATCTATGTACCAAAACACATACCAAACACATGCATTTATTCCTTACATGTTCATGACAGTATTTTTAGACTACAGTCTTATTTTATTGTCTGATGTGAAATCTGCATGTTATTTTGCTCATTTAGCAGAGGCCCTTAATAATACGTGAAGACATGACAGTGTATATGATGCATAGATTGTGTAAGTGAAATATAATGGTACCCTTGTACTGCCCTTACAAACTGCATTCCATCATGGCTGTTTAAAGCTGACGTGGAAAACAGTGAAGGTGCATCAGCGTGTGACTTTTTCATTGTCTGACAGTGAACTCCTTTAAAGTAGCTGAGCTGGAGTGTTTACCCGGCAACTCTGACTGCATCTGATAAGCATCGGCGTTGTTTAAATGCCATCTTATCCCATTTCATCTGTTTGGCATTGGCAAGTTTTTATTCCTCCCCGTCCACACACACACACCACTCGGAGGCATCTTTATGACAGGCTAAATCAAAATGGCACTGCGGGGTAAGAGTGCACCACACCGCATCCGCTCCGCCTCCCCCTCTATTATGACTGGGCGGCAGCAGCATCCTTCCAGATGCCGAGTGAGGCAGACAAATAAGACCATCTGTTATCTTAGGGAAAGGTTAATGCCTTGCTCACCTTGCCCATGCTTCACCTCCACGTGGTCCCGTCTGCCTTATCTCCCCCTCCTCGGGTCACCACGACCCTCCGCTGCCACCGACTGCATCTCTCAGGCTCAGCAGTGCTCTGCATTGCCTCCACCTGGCATTGCCATAGTCCAGAGGAACAGGCCCATGGCTTCCTTCCTCTGGTCAAATCAAGCTTGTATTTCTCATCATCCACACTTTACCCTTAGACTGAATCCCAGTGTATCAGATAACCCTAAGCCCTGAACCCTCAAGGACTTAACTGGCATGAACCAGCCAGTCAGCCAATTCATGTCAGTTAAGGCTTTGAGTCCCAGGACTTAGAGTTTAGAGAGAGGGCATTGTGAGTGAGTCATTGACTCTATGTTCACATTGGTAATGCAGCACAGGATAGTGGATTGGGATTGGGAATAGCTGGAGACATCTATATGGATGGCCTTTACTGAAACCTCAGCAAGCTAGCACTGTCAGTAATGGCCATGCCTGTGTTTTCTGGCTGACATTTTAATCATACTGCTATATGAGAATGCTATATCTCAGATTGTATGGAAAATATATGTACAGTATGTTCTCACTGCCCTTGCATTACTGATATCTGTAGATCTATATACATCTCAAATATTCACAACATTGTATTTCCTACCTGTTTTTACTTTTTGACATACATATGTACTGATGTCAAAATCATTCTGATGTCAAAATCATTTATTATGAGTGAAGAGTTTAGGTCTTACATTGCCACCACGCCCCTAGCACGTTTGACACTGCACTCTGTCATGTAGTTTAGCTGATAGGATCATGACCCTTTGAGCACTCAATAGCATTGAATATCATATTTGAAAATCATATCTGTTACCATTCTACTGCTCTGCCAGCAGAGTATGTGAATATACAATCTGACCTTGTTTTGTTAATGTTAAATACTATGCTAATTTATATGTAAGTTGTTATCAAACCTGCACTATGTTAATATATGTAAATTGTTTATATTAGCTTGGAATGTATGTGTCTGTAATTGGCTGATGCTTACATTTTTCTGTTAGGCTTAGAAAAAGTCTTACATGTCTTCCCCCCACACACACATAGACGCACATACATACACACTCACACGCACACACACATAGACACACATACATACACACACACACACACACACACACACACACACACACACACACACACACACACACACACATACACACACACACACACACACACACAAACACACACACACACATTATTGCATCCCCCAGCACACAAGCTTGTATGAGTTGAAAAACATGGGGAGGGGACCAGGGGGGTTGGACTGACGGGGCCTCTCACACAGGATGTAGGCTCTTCCTCTAAGGGCACATCAGCAAGTGGTGGGCAGCCACAGAAATTGGCACCTATTGATCGCTTTGTTCACAGCATGTCACCACTGTCCCAGAGCTGCCAATGCTTATTAGCTTGCACCGCAGTCTGTCAGCATCCATCGGGAAAGAGGGGGCACGTGCCACCCAATCAGGGGGCCACTGGCACAGCCCCGTGTCACAGTGTAAAACCATCCTGTCACCTACTAGTCAGTGCCTGTGCAAAACTTCCAAATAGCAATCATGTTGATGGTCAACACTCGAAGTAAAATAAGCCTGATAAAAAAATCTGCTGTACAGAATGTTGGCAATGGCTGCAGCGGAGAATGGTTGGTTGCTGCCTCTTTTTTTTCTCATTGGCAGGAAAATGGCTGGCTTCAAGGCCTTCGCCAAGCGGTGGGGTATCATTTCTTTCAGAGCGTCTCCATGCTGGCACTTGCAGTCATTTCCATGTAATAGTGCCCCATCTCTGGCTCATACAGTCAGGCCAGTCCCTGCAGTCCCTGCATTTTCTGACTGTCTACTCCTGCAGAGACTTCTGATGCCTATGAAAGGCAGGGGAAAAAACACAAACCTTGTACCTTGTACACACACACACACACACACACACACATACACACACATACATACACACACATACATACACACACACAAACACATAGACACACACACACATTTTTTGTCAGCAAAGAGATGGACTAAAACGTAGTACTGTGAGCATCCATCATGTCATTTTTAATTACAGTGCTGCCTGTGAAAGCTGCCATTAGACAAGTGCAAGGAGAGACTCCTCTGAGGTAAATGAATTCAGAGCCTTGCTCAAATTAAGCCTGATGGCATCCCATTGTCTCCCCAAAGCAAGGAAGCGTCGTCAGTAGGCTGCAGGCCACAGAAAAACTTTCCCATCAACCCACTTTACTAGTTATGTCACACTGTCTGCATGACCTGGACTGACTCTGAAGGAAAGAGGGCCTGACATCAGCGAAGAACACAATGGAAAACAGGACCAGGACAATACCACAAGGGAGAAAATGAGTCTCTGCTTCATTTTGTAGCACAATTTTTTATCACAGTCCATACACACACACACACACACACACACACACACACACACACACACACACCGGCTCTTATGTAAAGACTGCTGTCCTTTGCTTGGATTTGCGGATTATATTTTCCACTAAGTTATGGGCCTTTCATCCATAGTTCCCTTCCTTTCACTACTTTATCTGCAGCACACATTCGGTAGTATTTTCTGACAGGAGCAATTCAGTAGTAGGATCAGCTGGCACATCTGTGAAGAATTCCTCAATAAAGTCTTGCAGGCCTTATTTAATGTATTATGTTGTCCTGTAGTCTATCTCATAGTAGACTTGCTGATGCCTATGCAGTATTATCTGACTAGATTGTTGAAAGCCAGTGAGGCCTTGGCTAAGAAAGGACTGGAAAAAAAACACCTAAGGATCAAAGACCACTATCCTACCACATAGAATAGAGGCATAGTGAAACACCCTGATGGCAGAAAGCCATGGGGGGTGGGGGTGGGGTTGTACTCTGTTCCAGATAGATTCCTGCATATTGCATCATGTTTCCTTTGCCTCAAAGCACACACACACAATTTAAAAAAAAAGGTGCAGTGAAACAGCTAAATGAAATGGGAAACTTGCCGCTCACGCACAGTTTGTATTTTCACGATGACATGCGCATGGAGAAGAAACAGGAAGTCTGCAAATAAGTCAGTATACATGTCGATATGGAGTCGCTTTCCTCCACTCATAAAAGCAGACAGCTGGGTTAAAACAAAATCACCTTGCGACCAATTCAGACTTGAATCTTTTTTATACTGTATATACCATTGTGTAGAGCTGTACAAGCCTGCAGTCATCTGCTATTCAAGGATCTGTGTTCTTGTGAAATAGATTTCTCCCTTGTAAGCCGACACTAAGAAGTCATTTACTCAAAGACTCGCATTTGTTATCCACCCCATTGAGCCCCTCTAAAGACTTATCCACTGAGCCTAACAAAGATGGAAAATGGCATTGCCGTAATCACTCTCTGACCAGATGCTCTGAGCCCCCAGAGTTGTCATGTTGATGTGATTCATTTCAAGGCTTTTTTTTCTTTGTTACGTTGTTCTTGGCCTTCAGAACCGATGAAAAGGATAAGAGTATAGAAGAATTATTGCAACAGTGGCACTGTTAGTTGCATGGATCAACCCAGTGCTTACTGTAAGCCATCGCTCTCCTATATGCAGCTGAGTTCCTTGAAGGGTTGCAGGGGGCAAATATAACTTTTGAAGGTTCCAAGATAAATAGTATATGTTTTTTCATCTAAATAGTTTTCTATCATCTAAATTTTTCCCTCTCTCTTTCTCTCTCTCCATGGCTGTTTTTGCTTGTCCAGTGGCTGTTTAGTCATCACCAGTGGCTGCTGGGTGAGTCCACTCATCTCCCTCAGCTAAAATGTTGTCTGAATGTCAGATGGTGCCACGGGGCTCCGTGGTGGGGCTGTCCCTTTCTCTCCTGTTCTTGGGAGTCTGCGCCTTCCCACCTATGGGTGCCCTAGTGCGCACCACCAGAGTCAAGCGCCAGGCCCCCAGCAGCGGCGGGCCCTCCTCCGCAGGCAATCAGACACAGCCCATGATCTTTAACCACGTCTACAACATCAACGTGCCCCTGGAGTCGCTGTGCTCTGTGGACCTGGAGTCATCGCCCGCGTCCAGCCAGGGGGTGAAGGAAGCGACAGACGGCCGTGGAAGCGCTGGAAGCGTGTCGGCGGCACCGCCACCCGATGAGTACACAGAGGAGACGGTGGATTCAGACAGCCAAGTGACATTCACGCATCGCATCAACATCCCCAAGAAGGCGTGCGGCTGCTCGGGGTCGGGCGCGGCCGCAGCCACCATCCAGCAGCTGGCCAGCCGGATTGAGATGCTGGAGAGGGAGGTGTCTTTGCTGCGGGCCCAGTGTAGCTCCAGCTGCTGCGGAGAGAGCTCAGCCATGGGTAAGTCTGAACAGGACTGGGTCAAGAGTGGTGTGTGTACGTGTGTGTGGGTGTGTGTGTGTGTGTGTGTGTGTGTGTCTCTGTGTCCGTGTGTGTTCTTGTTTGTCCGTGTGTGTCTGTATATGTATGAGTGATTGTGTGTGTGTGTGTGTTTGTGTGTGTGTGTGTTAGGGGTGGGAGGGATTGGCAGCTACTCTGTCACCCCCCACTGCATCCTCAGCCAGTGCAGGTGTGTTTGTGTGTGGCAGCTCAGGGGCGGACAGCATTAGGATTCGGCCCCATCTTTGGCAGAGTTGAGTTGGTGTTGCATCATGGCATTGGTCTGCCTGAGCAACCCCACACCTGCAGTCCAAGGGCACAGGCTTCTGTAGAGAGCATTCAGAATTGGCTGACACACTAGACTGATTGAAGGAAAAAGTGAATGAGGTCACACAACATAGAATCATAGAGGAAAGAATTTATGAAGTGACACAATACAATGATAATGTATATGTTAAATACTTCATAGTCGGTGAGAGAATGGGTTATTTGTTTTGGTCGGAGATGCAAGATAGATGACTGATGAAACAGTCAAAAAGAGCTCTGATCTTCAAAAGTTCAGAATCAAAAATGGATTCTGATAATGGTTTTCATCTGTGTGTGTGTGTGTTTGTGTATTGCCTGTGTGGTTGCATGCACATGTAAAGCTGTGTTTCTTTACGACGTGTCTGATGTGTTTTGTGTTCCCTCCAGGGCGTCTGGATTTCGTTCCTCACTGTAGCGGTCACGGCACCTTCAGCATGGATGTTTGTGGCTGCGTGTGCGATGAGGGGTGGACGGGCAAGAACTGCTCCGAGCCTCGATGCCCAGATGACTGCTCTGGCCAGGGAGTGTGCATCGATGGTGAATGCGTGTGCGACCGGGACTTTGGCGGCGACAACTGCTCAGAGCCGCGCTGCCCTGGCGACTGCTCGGATCGTGGCCTGTGTCTGGACGGCGAGTGTGTATGCGAGGAGGCCTACACTGGCGATGACTGCTCCCAGAGTCGCTGCCTGAATGACTGCTCCGACCAGGGCCTCTGTGTCAATGGAACCTGCCAGTGCCGTCCAGGCTTCATGGGAGAGGACTGCTCGGTGGTGTTCTGTGCCAACAACTGCAGCCAGAAGGGAGTCTGCAAAGATGGCTTCTGCGTTTGCAAGCAGGGCTTCACAGGAGATGACTGCGCATCCGGTGAGTTAACTTTCAGGGAAGCTTTGCTTTAATTAATTTAAAAGCATGGAGACAAATGGAGGACAGAAGGTAAATCTTTTTATTAAACTTCCACTACACTTACTAAGGTCTTGGTACTTGGTTTTTCATGTTGACCCTATTCATAGGCTTGTGGTCTACTGAAGTGTAGTGCTATTTTGAGCTTTATCAGTGGGTTAAAAAATGGCAGTTTGGATTCGTTTGGCTTCTGGCTCCTATTACTTTCACAGTTAGCCATTAGACTGTAGGTCAAACTCGACACAGCTTCAATCAATGCAGTCTTGCTCTTGAGGGTGTATTCGACTCATCATGGTTCAACTCCTCGGGGTTCAGATGGATTTCACTTTTAAGTGTAGCAATTGCCCTAAATTAATTGCAAGAAAGCACACATGTTTTTGTCCCTGTGACAGTGTGCTTTATAAAAGAGAAAGAGATAATCTCAACCTAGAATAATTACAAAAACATACTGTACATTATATAACAAATATAAATTAAACTTTAAAAATATTTTGGTAGAAGCAGACTGCACTGCACTCACTTTTTAACTGACTGTCAGCTGACTTAAGTCTACTTGAAAGACTTGCGATGTGAGACTCGGTGAGACTTCCATGAAAGAAGCCCAGCCCATGTTTGCTCTTGGAGGCAGAAGCAGACAGAGCCACAGAGCAAAAGTCTGCAGTAGAGCCTGTAATGGCTCAATATAGAGCCATTTTAGAGGGAGGGAGAGAGTTGCTTTTCGAATGCCCCAAAAAGAGAGAGCTTCAAAGGAGCCCACCAGAACTCAGACCTATTCTAGCTTATATCAGCATCTAAAATGTCTGTGGAACAGTGGTTCTCCCTCATATATGTATATAATACATCGACTTTGTAATCCACAGCCTACTCACCTGGAGTTAAAAAGCTGTCTTTTTAGAGAGCAAAGATTGGTTAAGAGCAGGCCTGGAGCTCTGCTGGAATATTCAACTCAGTACAAAAGCAGCACAACATTTTGAAAGCTACTGGTGTAGAAAACACAGTGCTATTGTCAAGTAAGGGCCAGTGTAAAACTGTTGTATTTTAAGGGCAACACAAATCAAAATCCTCTGCACACAAAAGCCTGCTGCTGGGTCTGCAGCCCTCCCTCACACAAGAGGGAGTCAAAGCCCCCTGGCAGCCCCCACACCTTCCAGCACCGGCCAAAGAAATTGGTGACGGCTTGCAGTGTAACAGCATTCATTTGTCAAAAGTCACATTCACTTGGGAAGATGTGTCACATTAGGCTAGCCGAGGCAATTTCTGAACCATGCTTACGTGGGTTCACAGCTAGTTCTCGGAATAGGCAGCTCTGCTGAATCCCTCCACAGCTGTCATCTCATGGAGAAAGAGGGGGAAGGGAGGGGGGAAGAGAAAGGGCAAATATTATTACCAGTTCAGCCCTCCCCACCCATTCATTTTCTGCCAGACCTAGTGGAGTTGAAATTGCTTATTTCACCGCAATTAGGAGAAAAATAGCCGGGTCGTGTGTGGGAGTGCACGCTGAATACAAAGATAAAAACTGCTCAATTATTCGACAGTACTCAAGCTCTGGATGTCCGGAGAATTTTACCTTATTTATATTTTACAAAATGAGAAAAAAAAAACAGGGATGTGGCATCCTTCAATTACTGTGCTCCATTTCCATGTGTGATGACACTAATGAGACCATGGAATTGGTATTATGTATTCAAAGGGACTGCGTGTGTTGTCATGAGCGAAGCAAATCCTATCTGTCATGAAAATTTGTACCCAATGCTCACCTCTCGTTGAGATAACAACCTGTCAAATGACATCCCCACAGAAGCAAGACATGCATGTCTTCTGAGTGCTAAGTAATGCACCATAATGTGAAGGTGTGCAGTCTCTCTTTCAAGTTGAATGATGAGATTCAGACTATAGAAAAACAAGATAAGTAAAGACATGCCTTTAACTGCCTGATTCATTGGGGTGCACACACACAATTCTGGCCAGCTCTGGAGTGACTGGCACATGAAGCTGCAGTGAAGGCCTAGTGCCTAGTGGAACAGAGTTCCATGCAACCTTTTCGTTGGCTCATTGTGATACTGTTAAGAATGTTTGTTTGTTTTTGTGTTTTGTGCAAGTCATATTCTCTTCTGTCAGCGTTTAGTTCCTTTAAATCACATGAAAGAAGTATTTCATGACCAAAGATGTATGAAGCTGATGTATGTAGTGTAGATCTCCTGCGTGTAACATCATTGTTAATTACACAGAACAGTATGTCTGAAAGATCTTTTCAATATAGTCTCTGCTTTCTAACCATGTTCTGTTAAGGACACCGCTTTGCTTTCAGATTTTTTAAATTGACTGTTGAGAAATGATTTCTTCGAGAAACGAAGTTAAGACTGGTTATATTTTGCCTTATTCAAACAACTTTGTTTCATGTCCTGTGTATTAGTATCTTAGTCACATCTTTGGAAAACAGTGCCTAAAATACCCCATGCACAGTTATGTCCCAAAAAGCTCAGAGGGATTTCTCTTTTCTAACTAAGACCATTTAGGGATGAAAGAGCACTGTGTCCCAATTAACACATTCATTAGGGCACTACTGGTTGAATATTAAAAGCTTCATCACATTAGCCTTCCCTGAGGATGCCTAATCAGACTACTGCTGCATATAATTTTATTATATAATAATGCCTCTTGTGCCCATGTGTTTATAAAAGGATGATATTTTATTGTATAATTATAGAGATTCCAAAAACTCAAAACCTACACCAGACTATGAGATTCCTCAGTCTCCAGAAATTTCTTCTTGGGGAGATTTGAGGCAGTTGTGAACAAACAAAACCAAAACAAATATATGGAACAGTTCCATGATTGAGGGGTTGGTCAAACAGTAATTACAGTTTGGTCTGGCCACTGCTTTGCTTAATGGATTTGCTTAAACCATGTTGGAGTGAATCTCGTGAGCGTGCTGCAGTTGCTCTCCACAGCTCTGCTGGGAAATTACGGGTGGAGAGCCCTGCCCGGCTGAAGAGTGCTAGGAAATTGGTCGAAAACACCGCAGTGAAGTTTTACACCAACCAACAACCCGACAAAGTTTAATAAGACTTTGCTCAGTCAAGCAGGTAACACCGTCCTTTAGGATCAAACGAGCCGTCAGAGGGAGAGATTGAGAGAGAGAGAATGTGAAAGAGAAAGGGAGAGGGTAATAAAAGAGAGTGTGTGAACCCTTGTTGGCTCCAGCTCCAAGCACCGAAGATTCTGGCTCAGCACCTGGCCTCTGCAGCCTAGGAACTCTGAGCCAGGACCTGTAGATGCCCACTTACTGCCTGATTAATAAGGGGCACAGCAAGACGTGTTTGTCTGCAGAAGACTGGCTTGCCTTTCCTCACCCCCTTGGTGGCCTCTCTCTCCCTCGACTCATCTGGGCGATTTAGCCTCAACAACCCAGACGGCTCTCACTGCTTGTTCACCAGTACTGCTTGATGAGTGACTGGTTGCTATAAAGGGAAGAACAAGGCAAATGTTAATAAATTTACTTGCAGCCTTGCGGCACGGTACAACATCAAGAGTTCAGACCTGCAAGGGACTGAGAAGAGGAAGCAGGCTGAGAGCCCATCTGGTGTGTTTGTGAGGAGGGTGCTCGAGTACCTCCTCAAGACTTTCATGGTACCCCAGGGGAAGCTTACACACTCACGCTGCACAGATCCTCCAGCGTCTCGGGAGAACAACTCAGCTCTTGGGGATGAGAGCTACTGGAACCACTACTGACATTCCCCCACTCACTCAGTCACTCAGTCCATCTCTCTCTCTCTCTTCCTCCTCCTCCCCCTGCCTCACTATTTCTCCCTTCTCTTTCTCTCCTTTCCTCTCTCATTTTTCTCAGGTGGTAATGGGATCCGTTCTTGTTGAGGCTTGGCCTCATTTGCATTCTCTACTGCTGGCCTCTCAGGTTTATGGTCTGGCTTGGGTCCAGTTGCCGCCGGAGACTGTGAGAGTGTTCTGCACCCACTTGCTCAAGCATACGGCGGCAGAAGTTCTGACTCAATTAAAAAGATGACTTTTTTTTCCTCTGTGCAACTTTGTTAGTTTCTTTTTATATCTGGCTTGGATGTGGTAAACTTGGCAGTCGCGCAAGCAGAAACCTGACCTTAAAGTGGTCCATAAAAAATGATCATAAATCACTTTTATTTTACAGTGGCTCCACCCTTGAATCTTCGAGTTCGAGGAGTAACGGAGCGTACCATTGACCTGGAGTGGGATGGCTCGGTGGTGGTGACAGACTACCTGATCACCTATGTGCCAACGAGCCCCGGAGGTGTGCAACTTGAGATTAGAGTGCCGGGCAATGTCACCAATGGCACCATCAAAGAGCTTGAGCCAGGGATTGAGTACAGCGTTAACGTCTATGCCGTGCTCAACAACGTCATCAGCGTACCGGTCTCTGCTCAAGTGTCCACGTGTAAGTACGCCTACGATCAGTTTTTACCTACCTCTCAGAAGATAGTGCAGCCTTTTTAGTCCTGAAGGCCATTGCTGTAAATATAAAGTGCGTTTTTCATGCCATCTCAAAGAACTAAAGCCTTTGCTTTGTTGTACATCTCCCCTTTATACAGATGGTGCTCAATATTTTGGATAATAAGGAGGAAAGACATTTTGCTAACTGACTGCTGAATAAATAATCATTCGTTTTGATCACTGATAAAATACGTGGGTTACTCTGTTCATACACAGGAGAGAACAAAAGAAAGAAAAGTGTCCATTTTCGATATCCCAATGTTCCTCATGCCAGTATTTACCTACAGCATATGATTAGACACCTGCCAAGTGCTCAGTAAAACTGTTAGACTGGCAAATTGCTGGAGGGCAGCTCTTTCACAGCTGATGCCTGTCAGCCATGTGGAAACCTCATTTTAGAGGCCACCCCCACCCCTCCCTGCCGCTTCCTTTTTTCCTTCATTCACAAGCCCACCATTATCTGTCATGAAACTCTGCAACATTCTGGGTAACACATTACAAACCTCAGTGCGCAAATCACCCACTTCCGACATAATCTGAAAAAGATGGAAGCAAAAAGAAAACAAATTAAATCAATGGGAGCAGTCCACACAATTGCCTCCCGTTTCTTATCTCCTTAAGACTTTTACGCTTCCTTAAACAGCACTAGATGGGAATTGTCAGAAGACGACAGACACTATTTGATGGATGTACATTCGTATAGCTCACTCTGTCTTTCAGCTAATAATGGCAGGGTGTTCTCATGAAGGTATACAGCCAAGTGTGGTTCACATCTGGATCAGTGCAGGCTCAGCGCTGATCCAGATCTCAGCCACATCTCTTCCCCTGTTAGCTTTTGTCTGGCCCTGGAGGTTAATTAAGAAAGTGTAGCCAGCTAGCCCGACTAACCAAACCCCTGCCTGCCTTGCTTCACCTCCTCAACCCAACCCCTCACCCTCCTGAGAGTGTGGAGAGGTCACCCTGCCCATGAGAACCATTGATTTATAGGATGTGCTGAAAACAAAGGCCTATAATGCATCAATCCTCGGTTTCCAGATCTTTCGAATCCAGATGGTTTAGTCTTCAAATCCATCACAGAGACATCGGTGGAGGTCCAATGGAAACCCTTCGACTACTTGTTTGATGGCTGGGAAATAAGCTTCATTCCCAAGGTAAGGTGTTTTTTTTTTCTCTGGGAGGCTGGACAGACATCGATTCTCACTAGCTGCATTGCTGAGGTGAAGTGCAACATTTGCATTGACCCAAATCATTTGTGTCCCTTGTCGAAGCAGATCACTGTTCCATGTGACAGTTATTGTTGTGTATGCATGAGAGCAGCAGCATTTTTTTAAGTCACACACACATTTTGCCTTCATGTTTGTATTGACACAAGTGTGTGTGAAATTGCAAAAGCTCTGTGCATACACAGTTCAATCACTCAAACTGAGAAAATAGTGTTTGTTTACTAATACGGAATGTATGCTGATACACCTGCTGTTTGTATGGTACGATTAAGGAGAATGACAAATAAAGGTGCACTGTGGTGAATGTACGTTGACAACTCCACAAACAGCGTCAGAGAGAGTGAGAGTGAGCGAGAGAGA